>APFE030801521.1:3367-90692 GCA_000404065.3 Pinus taeda
GTCAGGACGCTGGTTGTATTCTCCTTTGTTGATTATTAATAATAGATGACTATCATTATGGTTCCACTCTCATTGTTGTAATGATTGATGTTGAGTTATATCCTTCCTAACTGATGTATAATTGCATTTATTAGATTTCACGCTTGTGTTTGTGTTGTTCTCTTTGTGTGCAGGTGTCCATTCACGGAGATAGTGGAGGATTGTGACCGGCCAAAGCAAAGGAGCACGGGCGACGTCTCTTCTACGAATGAAAGCATTGGAATCCAAGTAGGTCTTCATCACCTACCTTTTATTTTCAATTAGGGACTTGCGTGATAGCATTGTTTGATTGTTGCTAGACCCATTCTGGGCTAGTAGGGATCGCCTCTATCCGTAGAGGGGATTTACCTCTCCAACAGTCTTGTCAAGGTCAACACCATGTTTCTCATTCTTCATAATGTTTTGGACACAGGTTCCAAGACCATATACACAGGTGCCATGGAGGCAAGAGTCTTCATCCAAAAAGACACCATCAAATAGTTTGGGGACACCATCATATAGTACCAAGCTTAGCACTAGTATGTAACCGAGAAGAACCAAGTGGATGTTGCTAAGTTAGACTTTCCCCAAACTTTAGAGTCATAGTTTTATGTCTTGTTAGGTTATCTCTAGCCTATTTTGTCTTATATCGGTACATGTGGAAAATGTAATATTATTTGTAAATATGTTGTAAGTGAAATTCCAAGTGTCGTTAGTGGAATGTGAAAAGTCAACATGTAATGTAATTTTGATTTAGGAAGAATTTGAAGAGTCATGAGGGAATTCAAAGAGTTACAAAGGGGAATGTCAAGGGTCACCCCACCCTTTGTTGGAAATATAACCCCATAACTCATAGAACGAGCTTTTGGGAGCTAAGCTTTTGGCTAGTCTTAGGCTTAGAAAAGGCTTGGGAGTAGTGTGAAGAGCCTTGGCTTTTACATAGCGTAGAGTGAGTATACTTCCTTGGAGGAGCATGTGTTCTTAACTGTAATGTTCCACTATTGGGGCTAGTGGTCATCAACTACGTACATATGGATGGAACTTTTACTTATAATAATAATATCAGAGCCAACACGCTTTCATGCATATGTTGTTAATGTAGTAGGACTATTCTTGTTGTGTTGGAAATGTATGTTATTTAACTTACGCATATTCTTATGAACTAAGTTGTATGAATTTGTATGAATCTTGTTGAATGTGTGTTGTTGGATTAATTAATCACTTTAATTTGTGGACTATTTTTCATTTTAGCTTGTGATGTCATTCCACTCTTGTGTTTGTTTCAAGCTACATACTATTACAAGATTCTAAGAGGCGTACTTCCTTTTCCCCTCCATGTGTTAGAACCTACATACATCGTACTTGACTCTTTGTAGGGTCACATACTTTCACTCACCCAAAGTTATCATACTTTCCTCTATACACTATTGTGGTCAAGGCATTACACTACCACCCACTGTTGCGGCTCCTACTCCAAACAGTGTGAGGTCTAGTTGGGGCTTCATATCGGGAAGATCTCCTGAATGTTGGTAGGTCCAACACTGTCAACACATTTTTATTGTTAATCAGGACTAACAATGATCCTATATATCAGGGATAAATATTGTGGGACATTTGGAAACCAAGCATTTTTATCATCCTTTTTTATTAACTCGTCCTATTTTTTTTCTCTATGTGGTATCCCTTAATCTAACATAGTTTCCAATCATCCATTGTTTCTAAAAATCCCCATGCCTTTATTGCTTTCGAAATTAATATTTTGGTTGATTTTCTTTATTATTGAAGTTTATGATTGATGGTCAACCTAATTATTATTTGGCATGTTATAAATATTGCTCGTCTTTTACACCATTTTTGACGATTGTTTTCCCATGCTTAATTAATATGGCTTTATCCTCTAATTATGACAAAATATTGTCAACTCATCAAAATTGATCGACAATCACAGTCAAACCTCAAATTATATTGGGGGCGAGAAGGTGTCATTGCATGTTATGTTTACGAATTTCCAAGAAGGTGCTAATCCATGTTATGTTCATTGAATTTCCATATTTTGTGCAATATTGTTACCATATTATACTCTTAGTTCTAATGTTTCCATTTGAAAATTTTTCCTTGTTGAACAACTAACGATGGGAGGTGATTTAGTACACCATGAATGGATGCAATGGAAATCCATGAAGGAGGCATGTAGTATTTTAAATTGGGCATGATAGCTAGATTATTTTGGACGATTGCAAGGATTTGACAATGAAGTTGCACTCAAATTCATGCAGAATTTGAATGGAGGGGTAGAAATAGTAAAGAATGTGCTAATACAGGTAATAAAAGAAATAATATCAGAGGTAACATGCCTCCCATCTGAAGGGGAGAAATGATACGAAGTACACACCTCGCTACAAAATGTGGCCCTCCTATTTTTGAACCCTGGAGAAGAACTAGTCAAGAAAGGGAAAGGGTATAACCCCAATTCAGTTCCAAAACTTTAGAAAGAGTTAGTAGGAATTATTCAATAGTACATCTCTTGTGAAGGAAAGAATGATGTATTTTGTGTTTTTCATCTTACTTTAATGGTGTTTCTGAGACAAAATGTAGTCTTGAACCTTACTTATATTTTGCATTCGTTGTTACTTATTTTTTGCATTCATTGTAATTAAACCTCTGGCCCTGCCAATCACTTTCTTGACTCCATCTGTGCAACTCAACTACACAATATCCCTCCAATCTCATACCCCTAGATCCAACAATGCACATCCATATCGCATGGATTCATCGTCCAACCGTTAATAGCCCAAGAGCAAACGCGATTCGTGATTTTGGCTGGGCATTATTCTACTATGTGGAGACACCAAGTTATATTGCATGCTTGTGAAAAGTACTGCCCGCCATCCAAAAGCGGTGTGATTTCTCATAAAACCACCTCCCCATTTAAACCAAAAACTTCCTATTGTTCATTCACTAAATTCCACACCACAATGTAACCGTTATCGATTAAAAGGCCAAAAATACCCCATTTTACTCTTTTCACTTGTTTTTGCTGTAAAACTCTGTTAAACCAATTGTTACACCCTGAACCTCTGAGCGACCAATTTAGCCACCTATTTCCACCTGAAGATGCTGCGGACAACAAATTGAAGCAAAAAATATACAATTCAAGCCTCAATACCCTCTGCAACTACCACAGTAACCCATCTGTGCATCAAATCGCCAATTTCCAGGTATCTTGGAAAAACCAGAAACCCATGTGAATTTGAAAAATGCATAGTAATTATTGAATGGTTAATTAATTAAATTAATTAAGAAAATTTCCTAAAACTGAAAATAGACTTGTTGTGCATCCAAACCTTCTTTTATAGATTGAAATTACCCTCCCAATATCCAGAGCTTTTAAAACTTACTCCTAAAGCCACATAAAGCATAATTCAATTCATTACACACAATTGTGGCTTCCAAAAGCACTTTGGATGTAATAACTCTGCAAACTCCTCACCTGGATATTGACCACCTTGCATTAGCTGATAGAGACTTTCAAATTATAGATATTTCTTCCCCGTCCTACCTATTGACAGTCCACTGCTCAAGTAAAGACAAGTTTTTGAACCAGAATGACAACATTCACCATTGGGAGTCAAATTTTCCCAAGTATTGTTTCCCACAAGTGCATCAATTCCTAGAAATCATCCACTTCTTCCAAGCTTGCTATATTCCAACTCAGAGAGCCATAGTCACCCCTAATCACTAGGTTTTTTTCAACATTACAACAAAATCTATTAATCAAATGCTACAAATCCAACTAATCAAAAATGAGACCCCACTTTCAATTAAAGGCTTGCTTGACCTCTATACCAAGCTGTACCTACCCAAGATGGCCCAGATGTTTTGAAACTTTCATCATAGAGAAGTCTCATACTCCTAATGATAGTCCTCCTTATGTTGTCACCATTTTTTCTGAGAAAGGAAGACAAATCATAACCATGCTCTCTTGCATTTTAGGGTACACCTCTAATGAACACGTGGATGAGGTTGTTCTTTATTTCCTTTCCATCTTTTGCCCAGGAAAGCCTCCCGCTACAATTTATAATTGTGCTCAGTTCATAGTAGACATAATTCATGAACAATTCATTAGTATTATTTCACATGTTCTTATATTATTAGTCAGACAAGTTTCCAATCAACATTTAGAAGTTAGACACCAAAGGCAATCCAAGATGAGTCATCTATTGGACACCATTGATCCAAATGTATTCCACTGTATTTACTTACAAAGACTTCATTGATTCATTTGTTCATCATGTTATAAACATGCTAACTAGTAGCTATCAGCCTAGGATCAGTCAGGAGATTGAAAGAGATTTACAGTTGGCAAAGAACAGTAAAGTGGGAGACTGGTATCTATAACAGGACCACACAGAGATCAGAATATATGGATGCCAACTAGCTCCATACAACTTTCCCAAATACCACCCCATGAGGATATTTGTATTAGAGTACTTTAGGCAAATTATAAACTCTGATAAAGTTCATTTCCTATCAACCAAGAAGAAGACTCAATTTAAAATGAAAAACCAATTGGGACCCTTTATTTGTAGTAATAGGGAAGCTGGACTAGAGGTTGATAAGATTATACAACAGATGAATTGCAAGAATAATTTTATGTGTCAATATGACCCTTGTGGAGTCATAAATAAATTAAGTCTCAAAGTCAAATTGGGTCATTTCATACATTATCCCAAGCCAGACATTGAGAGATTTACCAACCAGTCTAAATGGTTGAAGAACACTTTGATAGATATGGACAGCACTGTAGTAGATGTGGAGGATACATGAATAGATGTGGAAAAGCATATTCATACTAGTTTCTTTCTATAGGTTCAAGCACTAGGAGAACAAATTAATATTCCTCATATTTTGCAGACTCCAGCTAATGAAGACAGAAATGCAAAGAGAACCAGAGAAGAAGGTTCTAGTTCAACCATGGAAACCACACATGACCAATTTGAGATTAGATACAAGAAGAGGCCCAAGCTTAATCCTGTAATTGAACAAGAAGAAACCATTGGAATAGTGTAAATGACTGAGAATGAAACAATGGTTGGAAGGAGCAAAGGCCCAGCAGCTTCAGGTGAAACTCAATAGCCTTCTACTTCAAACACTCAACTTATTGAGAAATAGCTCAGCATTAAAGTCTCTTCATCCATCAGGCCTATGGATAAAGAGAAATATATTAAAGAGAGGTACAAGGAAATTAAGTTGAGGAATGAGACATTGAAGGTTAAGACTTATGCCCAATACTTTAAAAAAACAACTGCAAATAAAAATAGGTTAATGTCAGCCTTTGAAATTAAAACTGGGAAGATGCAAATGACATTCATGCAACCTATAGTACAACAACCAAGATCATCAATATACTATAAGAAAATAGACTTTGAAGTTTCGGCTAGGGATGTTAACCCAATTGACCAAATTGAGTTTCACAAACAGGAAGGTGAGATGATCTATTCCACCACAACAAACAAAGTTATGACTATGCACAAGCTCCAAGGCTCACCAGATAATATCACAACAAAGTACAAGCTGGAAAAGGCCTCCTCATAGACCAAGGATAACAGAATCAAGTCACTGGAAGACTTGGTTATTGAGGCTGGGTATAATCACAATGATGTCAAAGCTGCAAATAAATTAATAAATAAGAAGAATGAGGATATTGTTGCTTTGAAGAAGCAACTAAAGCTACCTCATTCAGAACATCCATAGGCCAAGGAGGTCCTGGAGAGCCAAACTCAGCAGGAGGAGATGATGGACCTCATTCTGCAACTAAATGATCAATTGAAGGAAATAGAGAAAAAGTTGGACAACTTAATACAGCTGAAACAAGATAGCCTTGAGATAGCCACTGCCACTGCCATTCCAACAATCACTACAGTAGTACCATCCACCTTGGCAACTTTAGTGGCTCCTACAACTCCACTAGCTACGGTAGTTCCAGTTGCAACAACATCTACATCAGCAACATAATCAACGACAAAAGCAACTCAGCCAAGTGATGATGTAATATTCCTAACCTAGAATATTCCTCAAACCCCAGCAAAAACTCCAACCAAATATGTGCAAATGATATAATAACCCAGAAGTGATAAAATAATAGTGGAACAACATATAATAATGTAAACCGAAAATATAAGCAGATACACAAGAAATGCAGCAAGAAATGCTAAGCCATTTTATTATACTAAGCAAAAAATGAGTACAAGAGGTGATTAGACAGATGGCACCTCAACTTGCACAAGGCAAGTGAAGAAATACTCTCAGAATTACAAGAATGGCCTCTCTGCGTGGATGTTGCTGATGTGTTACTGCTGCTGCTAGAAAACAAATGATGATTTGGGGCTGCTCCCCTCCTCGGAAAAAGCTGAAACTCTGGATTCGGGCTCTATCAAGAAACCCCAAAAAACCCAGAAAGCTTTCCTGGAATGGCTTCACACTGATCTGCGTCCCAACTGCTAGGAAACTATCGTGTTACTATTGCTACTGGAAATCAAATGAGGATTTGGGTCTGCTCCACTCCTTAGAAAAGACTGAACTCTAGAATCAGACTCTACTCAAAAAACCCAGAAAAGCCCATAAAGCTTTTCTGAAATTGCCGACCCCCGAAAATCACCTCGTTGGGGTTCTGTGCAGATCCTCAAAGACGTTGATGAAACTGATGCTGAAATGCTAATGGAACTGCTGCTGAAATGCTGATGAGTCTACTGCTGGAATGCCAATGGAAATACCTTGCCCGATTAGGCACTCGAAGTCCCCTGGGGCTAAAGGTGAGATCTCTGAACGTAGACACTCAATGCACTAAACAGTGCTGCAGACTAGCTAAACAACCAACGTGCTCTAAGTCGAAACGACTATCACAAATGCTCATAACCAGAATGATCCCAAATGAGGGGGTTCCTCTCTATTTTATAGCCTCTACCTCTCACAATCTCTAGGCTCACTTTCTCCTGTGTGATCCCCTTCTTGCCATGTGCTCCTTCCCTCCTACACAATCCCTCCATGTGTTTGCATGGGCCCAATTTCTGCGTCCCCCTTTAGCCCCCTTGGTTCCCCTTTAAGTCACAATGTTGTGCTACCTAGGAAGTGACTTTTTATTCTAAAGTGAGTTACGTTCCCCCTTCCTCACCTTTTATTTACAAATAACTATAGAAGGAAAAAATCGAACAAAATCAAATATTCCAATTAACCATAGCTAATTAGGAATATTACAGTCTCCCCCGGAAAAAGGTTGCTTGTCCTCAAAAAACTGAAGTGATGGATGCTGTAAGATCTCCTCACTCTCCCAAGTGGCATCCTCATCCCGCAAATTCTTCCACCTCACCAACAATTCCCAGGCTGTCTTACTCCACAACCATCTCTCCCTAGAGTCAATGATATCCTCTGGCTACAATATCAAATGCTCCTCATCATCCATGGGCAGTAGCTCATCCGTCACGGTCACCTGCTGCCCCAATGCCTTTTTCAGGCATGATACATGAAAAATGTTATGAATCTTGCTGCCTTGGGGCAGCTCCAACTCATATGCAACTTGTCCAATCCTACGTATCACCCTGTATGGCCCATAAAAGTGGGGCTTGAGCTTCTCAGCCCCCTTCTACTTTAGTGATGACTATCGGTATGGTTGTAATCATAGGTAGACCATGTCCCCTACCTCGAACTGCCTCTCCACCTGACCCCTATCGGCATACAACTTCCGCTGGTTCCGCATTGTAGCCATGTTATCCTTGAGAGCTTGGAGGATATCATGACTCTCTTGGATCCAAATCTAGGCTCTAGGAGCCCTGCTATCACCAAAAATCATGTCGAAAAAAGATAAAGGATGATACCCATATAAGGCATAGAATGATGAAATACCAATGGACATGTGATGTGAAGTATTGTAGTAGTACTCCCCCAGATGCAACCACTTCAGCCATGCTCGTTGTTGCCCACTGAAATAGTTATGCAAGTAGCCCTCCAGCCACTTGTTAACTATCTCTATCTATACGTCCGTCTGTGGGTGATAGCTGGTACTTGGTGTCAACTCCATCCCCACCAATCGGAAAAGCTCCTGCCAAAACCCGCCCATGAAACGGCTGTCCCTGTCACTGATGATGGTCTTAGGAAGACCATGTAGCCTGAAGATCTCCCTGAGGAATAGCTTGGCCACCTATGTTGTTTTATAGTGTGTAGATATGGCAAAGAAATATGTGTACTTTGTCAGTCGATCAATGACGAAAATGATACAATCCTTGCCCTATACCATGGGAAACCCTGTGATGAAATCCATTGAAATACTCTCCCATTTCCCCTCTGGAATGGGAAGAGGCTACAATAATCCTGTGGGATGGCTCATCTCTCCCTTGTTCCTCTAGCAAACATCGCACTCCTGGATGTGTTGGAGTACGTCCTCCTTGAGGCCCTTCCATGAGAACCTCTCCCTAATGGCCCTATAGGTTTTGGTAAAACCTTGATGTCCTGCCAATGGGGAATCATGTGATGCCTAGATTATCTTCCTCTTGAGCTGAGATCCCTCAGTCAAGAAGATTCAGTCCCTGTAGTAGATGATCTCATTGACCGCCCTGTACATGTCATCTTCCGCCTGCCATCCAGAACCTCACATGCAAATCTGTCCTTGGAGTACTCTACTAAAAGTTGAGCCCTCCAATTTGTATCCAAGCTCATAAGAGACAACGTGGTTGGTCTACGTGAAAGGGAATTTGCTACCACGTTGTTCTTACCTTTGACATACTTAATGTCAAAGTCATATGCTTGGATCTTACTGATCCACTTTTGTTGCCTCTCCTGTAGCTACTTTTGCTCCAAAAAGGACTTGAGGCTGTTGAGATCAGTCCTCACCCTGAACCTGTTGCCTACCAAATACTGTTGGTACTTTCCCAATGCATGCATGATGGCCAGCATCTCCTTATCATATATGGAATACAACCTCTTGTGCGAAAGGAGCTTCGAGCTCTCAAATGATATAGGGTGACCTCCCTACATCAATATTGCGCTGATCCCCTCTCCCGATGCATCACACTCCAAAACAAATGGCTGCGTGAAATCTGGCAACGTAAACAACTCTTGGATAGCTCGCTCTATGTCTCCCTTTCAGAACACTGCCTCCATCCGATGAGCTGAGACAGTCTGAGGCGGATATGTGTGTTGTCCCCATATATTCTCATGCCTCCCTGTCTTCTCATCATCCCACTCTATCTCCAGGGTCTTCCAATCTGTCGTGGCCTTGCCTAGAGTGATAAGCCACTAAACACCTAGTATCATGTTGGTGTCCAAAATATCGACCACAAAAAAGTGGTCACTAAACGTGTAGGTGCCCATCGTCACTGAAAGCTCTAGAACATAACAAGCACATGTCATGGTCTAATCTCCTGGGACCAAGACTGAAAACCCATTGAAGCTCTCTATTTTTATACCTCTCTGCTCATCCATCTGGGCATCGATGAAGTTGTGGGTTGCCCCACTGTCAACCAAGACTGATATGCACTGGCCACATACTATCCCTCGTACGCATAGTGTCAGATACTTGGGAACTCCCCGCAATGTTGCAAGGGCCCCTCCGGTGGGTGCAAAAGGTGCACCATCTACTGCTGGTGGTGGAGGTGGAAAAGGTTCCTCTATGGCATGGTTATCTCCTACCTCCACATCCTCCTCATCATCCTCTTCTCCATTACTCTCAGAGAATACCTCAATAAAATGTGCTTTACCAGTAGCACATCTATGTCTTGGTGCCCATGGCTCCTGACAAGTGAAGCACAACCGCTTCTTCTTCAGCTCCCTCCTGTCATCATCATCAAGCTATACGCGTCCTGGATTCCCCTTTGGAGGTGGAATCCTCACATCCTTCCCCTTAGACTGGAAAGTCTATCTCTGGGGGTAAGGTGTCTGAGTCCTGTGTAAGACATCCTGTACGTCCCAGGGTCCTGTTGATAGCATCCTGGAGTGTGGTTGGTTTAGTGGATCGGACTAAACCCCGAAGTGGCTCTACTAACCCCTCAACATACATATAGACCCTCCATGCTGTGGATAGGTCTGGCACCATCACGGAGACCCTTAAGAAATCTACAATGTAAGTCTCTGGGCTCCCTGTCTATTTGAGCCTTGTCATCTCAACAAAATGCTGCTCTGGATCCCTCCGATCAAATTGCTCCATCAGTCACCTGGTAAAATTGACATATGTCATCACTGTGGAGTGCCCTAGTGTAACCATCCCATGAAACCACCAATCCTGGGCCTCACAATCCAAATGCAATGTTGCCACCTTAATGGCCTCTGTCTTCGACATCTGGTTAAGCTAGAAATAATGTCCAGCTTCTCCACCCAAAACTTTGCCGAACTGTTTGATGAACCATCAAATGTAGGCAAGTGGAATCTACTCGCTACATGGTGGGTGTCTCCATCATGGTAATGCCGGTACCCTCTGTGATGATCGCGGGGTCTACTATCTCGCCGGAGCTGAAAAAAATCTCTGAATGAGAGGGCTTCCCTGAACTCTTGCCCATAGGCCTAGTACTCTGCAAAATAATTGCCCATATGCTCAGGGTCTGCCTCCTGCTGGGCTGTGGCCCCCGCATCTGCTCCTAAGAAGGTGGGCATGGTAAAGCGTGTAGGGGCATGTGAGGCCCCCTACTACATAGTATCACACTGCTCTGGAAAGTGATGGGATGCACCTGATCCCTCACCAACCTGGAAAACTCATGGGATATCACGCTATTTAGCCTCTACTACTGTGAATCTCTGACCCATCACCTCAATCTGCCTTGAGAGATCCTACACTGATTTGAGGAGCATATCCGCAAATCTCTTCCCGTCCTCGTCTGCCATCTACTCTGCATCCACTACTAGCTCTCTCTGTTTTGCGTCTACCACAGGTTCCTCCTATTTTGTGTCTGCCACAGGAACACAATGTCCCTCTTCGTAGGTATTCTCCAACCTGTTCAGTGTCTCTGTATCTCTGACCTCTCTAACAGGTATAGGGTTTTTCCCCTGGTGTCATAGATTGCTAGCTCCACAGGCTGAGCCAAATCTATGCTCTGATGCCACTGTAATATTCCTAACCTAGAATATTCCTAAAACCCCAGCAAAAACTCCAACCAAACATGTGCAAATGATATAATAACCCAGAACAGTGGAACAACATATAATAATGTAAACTAGAAATATAAGCAGATACACAAGAAATGCAGCGAGAAATGCTAAGACATTTTATTATACTGAGCAATAAATGAGTACAAGAGGTGATTAGACAGAAGGCACCTCAACTTGCACAAGGTAAGTGAAGAAATACTCTCAGAATGACAAGAATGGCCTCTCTGCATGGATGCTACTACTGTGTTGTTGTTGCTTCTAGAAATAAAATGAGGATTTGGGGCTACTCCCCTCCTCAGAAAAGGATGAAACTATGGAATCAGACTCTACTCAAAAAACGCAGAAAAAACCAGAAAGATTTTCTGAAATGGTTCACCCCCAAAAATCACCCCCTTGGGGTTCTGCGCAGTACCTCAAAGACGCTGATGAAACTACTGTTGAAATGCTGATGGAAGTACTGCTGAAATGCTGATGAATCTACTACTGGAATGCCAATGGAAATACCTTTCCTGAGCAGGCTTTCGAATTCCCCTAGGTCTAAGGGTGAGATCTCCGAACGAAGACACTCAATGCACTAAACAATGTTGCAGACTAGCTAAACAGCTAGCGCGCTCTAAGTCGAAATGACTATCACAAATGCTCATAACTAAAATGATCCCAAATGAGGGGGTTCCTCTCTATTTTATAGCCTCTGCCTCTCACAATCCCTAGGCTCACTTTCTCCTGCATGATCCCCTTCTTGCCATGTGTTCCTTCCCTCCTGTGCAGTCCCTCCATGTGTCTACGTGGACCGCATTTCTGAGTCCCCCTTTGGCCCCCTTGGTTCCCCCTTAAGTCACAATGTTGTGCTACCCAGGAAGTGACCTTTTATTCTAAAGTGAGTTATGTTCCCCCTTCCTCACTTTTTATTTACAAATAATTATAGAAGGAAAAAATTGAACAAAATTGAATATTCCAGTTATCCATAGCTAATTAAGAATATTACTAATGAGGCTAGAAAATTGTTCAAAGAAATGGAGGACATGTCCATTCAGACCTTTGAGATAAATAGACTCAAAGAACAATTGAGTCTAGAGGATGAGAAGAAAATTGCCCAAATTCTGCACAAGGATGAAGTTCAGAAGTCAACGAGGTTGATTGAAAGAATGAGGTAATTGGAAAAAGAATTGAAATTAAAGGAGCCACTTGGCCAAGCTAAAGAATAGTTATGGGCCAATATCATTTATTCTCTCAATGATATTTGGCCGTCCATTCAAGTCATCTTTGAACAAGACGATTTAGTCAAAGAGGCTACATAAGCAATACAAAGAGTTAAGGCTGAACTTGGAGACATGCCAGAAGAAGCCAGTATAATAATCGATTTCCTTAACTCTAAAAACAAATATGAATTGCAGGACTTGGACATAATTGATAGGACTAGCACAATACTAGAAGTGAAAAAGGTGCTCGCCAAGAGGAATTTGATGATGAACCTTGAGGACAAATTCCAAAACATGCAACTGACTATAGACAGGTTCATGGTAAAGTTTTATGTTTTGAGGCAGAAAGGTCTACCAAATCCCTTAGTGATAAATGACAAATTGATGCCACAGGAAGACTACAATGGGAGAATCAAAGAGGTGACAAAGGATCAGGAAAATAATTCTTCTATGAATGGGATGCCTACTGGAAAGGTTCTATATCAGACATTTGAGAAACTATTTTACCTCCAGCATGAGGTGAAACACCTTTTTATGAACAGGCCCACCTTTGCTAAGTACACAGAAACAGGGGAAATTTATAGGAAAATGGTAGATATCAAATTACCAGATGCAGATATTTGGGATAAGTTTAATGACTTACAGTAAAAATACATAGTAAAAGTGAAAAAGCACAATAAAAGAAAATTAACAGGCTAGCTAGATGAAAGAGTATCACTGTAAAGAGTATCAGTTATAAGGGAAAAGTAAAAAGGAATAGTCAACATGAAGACTAATAGCAAGGCAGAGAATAAACAGGAAAAGAACAAAGCATAAAGACAACACAACCAAATAAACAGGGACATCATACAACAATTAAACATTTGTCTCTATGTTCTTGCATGAAGATATTTCATTTTCCTATATTAATTACCAAGGAAGTTTGGGATATTTTGTTTTGTATAAATACTTCATAATTCGAAGTATTGTGGGTGGATTTCTAGACATTTGTAGAGTTGTATTTATCTATAACCTGAGGATTCATTGTACCAATTTTTCAAGTCAGTAGACTGGATTGAGTAATAAAGAGATTGCATTACAGGATTCATGTGTTGAGCTACTTCATTGAAGTATTTTATTTTGTCAAATTGTTATTCCCTTATGTATTTCACAAACATACATGTTATCTAAATTGAATGAATTAACTGGAAATTTATTTCAGAATTTGTTCAAGTACTCTCTGTCTTGAACAATTAATCATTTTTATTTTTATTTTTTTTCTCTGATATCTGGATCTAAGAATCCTTAATTTCTCTCCCATCTCGATTGACCTCTTTCACTTCCTTCATTCCAATTTAAGGATCCCTTAATTGCTCCTCGAATCCAATTGAAACCACTTCACCATCTAGCCTTAAGATCTGAATTTACTCAGCTACCTTGCCCTGTAAACACTATCTTTAGAACTTAATCCAATCCTGTTTGATTGACATTTGACCCCATACCCAAATGGTAAAAGACATCGCTCTATCCATCCAAGTAAGTGATCGCACCACCAAAGCAAAAGCAAAACCGAAGTATAATCATAAGTAGCCTAAAATCAATTAATTAAACAAAGTTAAATCATAAAGAGAGAGCCCTCTCTGAGCATTACGAAGGCTAGATCCTAGTATCCAAAGTAAGTTTGTGGTTACCTCTATCATTTCTTTCACAACAACTCTAGAGAAATTTTGGAGTGATAACGTATTGGCGACCATACTGGACACTAATCCTCAATGTAATAAAAGTTTAAGGAAATCTTAAATCTTACCTTTTGTCCCTTAAGGTTATTTTTGAGTTGTTAAAAAGTTTCATAAAACAAACTAAAAGATTAAAATTCTGGCTCCCAAAAGAAGACATTCTACCAAGGCAAATCTAGATCCAAACCTTGGTACAATAGTTGATGATCC
Organism: Pinus taeda; assembly: GCA_000404065.3. Lineage (NCBI taxonomy): Eukaryota > Viridiplantae > Streptophyta > Pinopsida > Pinales > Pinaceae > Pinus > Pinus taeda. The sequence continues at coordinate 17,640 of APFE030801521.1, forward strand.
TAATAGAATTTTAAGAAAACCAAAAAAGGTAGAAACTCAAGGAAGTAGTAGTCAGTTAAATAAAGCAAATTCACTCCCCAAAGAATTATCAAGTTTAGAGGATATTCAGTTTGATATTTCAATTGAGCTTTCTTTGTTCAGAACCAAATCAAAAAATTCAATTCATGAAACTGTAATAGACCCTAATTTTATTGAATTTATTGAATCAAAAAAGGTGCCTATACATCCTGATTTAGTTCAATTTGTTTTAGATAGTTTTGATAAACTAGAAGCTTTAAAATCAACCTTGATAAACCATATAGATGATGCCTATCTTCAACAATCAGTTGAATTAGTTGCCCTCACTATTGCTGCCTCTGAAATTTCTACAAAGTCTTCAAAAACTTTAAATACATCTTCATTTACTACCACCTCACCTATACTATCCACCATAGTTCATTCCCCTAAACCATTCATACCTCAGCTTCCTCTCCAACCAAACATCTCAAGTTCATCTAGTTCTTCTACAACCATCTCAAGCCCTTATTCAAGCACCACTTATTTGCCCCACAATCAAACCAAAATCTCATCCATGGGAGACAGATATGCACCTTTGATTTTACCATCTCAACTACATGCCATGCCCCAAGATTAGCAAAGCAAAATCTTTTTGTTTGATGCTACTCGTCAGTATACTGCCCAACAACATGTGAACAAAATAACTGACTATTTTGAGTTCCATGATATTGATGAGTTTGATGTCCAAATGAGGTTATTTTCCCAAACATTGACAGGAGATGTTTAAAAATGGTTCAAAGGTTTACCATCTAATCATATTGCAGATTTAACTTCTTTTCATAGATTGTTCATTGATAGATGGGAAAGAAAGAAATACCCTCTGCAAATATTATTTGAATATGAAAACATTAGAAGAGCTCCTAATGAGTCTATTCAGGACTATTGTACTAGCTTCAATTGTATCTACAATGCAATCCCTACTAATATTAAACCTCCACCAGATCAAGCTTTAATCAAATTTCCTGATGGTTTTGACACTAACATGTCTTACCAGTTGAGGGAAACAAACCTCGAAATATTAGAGAAAATGCAAAGTAATCTTGTTAGTGTAGAAGCAAATATATTAGCTAAGAAAGCTAGGATGAGAAATGAGAAAAGAGTTGTCATTAAAGAGGAATCCTCCACTTCACATGGTAAAATAGATAGTTTAGCTAAGAGTGTAGAAAGAATAATGGATAGATTAGAAAATATAGAAACAGAATCTCAATGGGAAAATCAATAGCCACCCCCAATAATAAATCCCAACTTTAGGAAGAATCCTAACATTGCAAAAAATGTTATACCAGATCAATAGATTACACCTCCTTTCCAGGAGAACTATGCTAAGGGTGCACAAAACCATGAAGAAGACGAAGATATCCAAATAAATCTATTAGGGGTAAAAAATGAAGATGTTTCTTTTCTTACCAAGGAAGAACAAGAAATGTACATGTTACAACAATTGCAATTAGAATCTAGGGAGTCCTTGACTACAAACAAGGCTATGAATCTGCTATTTATGAAGTCCACAAATAGTGTAGCCTCAGAAGTAAAAAGAATAATGAAATTCCCACTAAGAAATCAATCCAAACCCAAACTAAAAATATAACAGAAGCTCCTGTGACCAAAGTTTTGCAAATTCTCCTTGGAGGAACTGAGGAGCCTTACAACCCAAAAATTGTACATATAACTTCAACTGAAACTCAAGCTAATTCTATTGCTCAAACTATTCCAATTAAGAGAATTCAAAACAAAATTTTTGGTACACAAACTAAATTGCCAAATGTCAAAAAAGAAGATAAAAATACACATACCACATTTCCTAAGGAAGATCTCATCCAATCAAGCAAATATCAAATGCCATTTAACATTAAGATTGAGATAGCCAAGTTGAAAATATCAGTTCCTTTGACCAAGTTAGTGAAAAATGAATCATACAGAACACAAATCACTGAAAATTAAATATAGGTGAAGGAGAATATGTTGTAAACTTGAATGTTGATCAACTTGAGTTATTGTTTGGTCTAGAAGTAAATGGCAGACACCAGTAAGGGGGTATCACTCCATTCTAAATTAACTTGAATGTTCATGATAAAATCTTACATAATGCTATGCTTGTTGCATGAAAATTGTCACCTTGACATTCTGAAATTAGTTTGAGTCTATCATCACTCATACCTTCCTCCTTTGCAAGTCTTAAACCTCAGGTCTTCATATCAAGTCTTGAAAATAAGAGAAAGACCTTAAAAATCTCTAAAACTTTGGTTCCACACTTTCTCTTAGCATTACCTGTGGTCCCACACCTATTGGTCATGTCCCCTGTGCACCTGACTGCTCTGTCTCTGTGTTATGGGTGTGGACCCCTATAAAAGTTAAAAAGGCGCAAGTACATTCTTAAAAACTCACTTTGAGTCATTTCTGGAAGCTTCTAGAGGGAATCTTGGAGGTGGCAAGTTTCGCTCCTTAAAGGTTCATTGCATCGCATACCTTAAGGAGCTAACCCCTTGATGTGAGGAGGCTTATCCCTTTGAAAGAGGACTCTATCCTTTCAATGGTGGACCTGTAACCTCCTTCCTTTGCACTATAAAATGAAGCATTGGGCTAGTTTTTGGGGAGTTGAAAGCTTTGGAGGAATATTTTTGAGGTGAAATGCTGTAGGAACTTAGTCTTCCTAATTGAGCTTTTGAGAGAGGGAGGATTACATACCTTTTGATCTCATTTGGAAGAGAGTGAGGCTTGTCAAAGTAGAGGAGATTCCTGTTTGGACCTTGGGAAGAGCTTGTACAGCATCAAGGCACTAAAGGTTGTAAAGTTCTTCTATTTCAAAGTTAATACAATCAAGTTTATTTTTCTCAATAAGCTGTGTCTTATGGTTTATTTCATGGATTCCTTGATCACCATGATGGACACGATCTATTATATTAGCTATGCAGGTGTTATTTGATGTGTGATTGTTTGTGATTGCAGGTTCTTAAAAGGAAAACCCTTTCGAAGCTGTTGGAGTATGGCTACCACAAACTAGCGTTGGACTTAAGGTAAGGTCTAAAACACCTCTTAGCTTTTATTAATGAATCACAATAGGTTTAAAGAAAGGTAGATTTTCTTGTCCTGCTTGTTGCTAGATATCTGTTGATACTAGCGAGATTGGCCTAGTCTGCAAGATCGATTTATCCAGCTAACAAATTGGTGACTCCACTAAGGATTGAGCTACTTTTCAAAGGGCTATGTCTTACGCATTTCATGACATCAAGCACATTGTGCATCCTTATCTCAATGATTTACCTGCTCATTCATTACGTAGAACCGATCATCTCACTCATTTATGAGCCATCTTTATGAGATGTAGGCATTATCAAATTACGCTGAATCCACACAAATGTGTTTTCTGTACAGAAATGGGTCATTTACATAGATTTGTTGTCTCAAATGCTGGAATTCATGTTGATCCCTCGAAGGTTGAAGCTATTGTAAAATTACCTCCGCCTTCGACTCTTCGCCAACTCCAAAGTTTGCAAGGGAAAGCAAACTTTTTACGTCGTTTCATTCCTAACTACACCAAGATAACGAAATGTTTTACCAGGTTGTTGCAACCAAATACTCCATTCTTTTGGGATGAGATAGCTAACAAATCTTTTCAGGCACTTAAACAAGCGTTGACCCATGCACTATTATTGCATCCACCCAACTACAACCAGGAATACTTTTTGTAACTCGCCGCTTCTCATTCCACCATTGGGATGGTTTTAGTTTAGGAAGATGAATTCAACAATGAACATGTGATTTACTATCTTAGTCGAACTCTGAATCCGACTGAGCTTAAATATTCGCATGTGGAGAAATTGGCCTTCGCAGCTGTTCAAGCTGTCCAAAGATTTCGTCACTACATCTTATTATGCAAAACCACGGTAATTTCTGACTGTAACCCTATGACGTATATTTTGACCAAACAATTGCTAGGGGGAAAGTATTCCAAATGGATAGCTATCCTGCAAGAATTTGACTTGTAATTTGAAAAATCCAAGGCAAAAAATCTTTGGTTTTTACGGAACTGAAGTGTGATTTCCCGCGTACTAATACTGAAACTGTGGTGGAAGAACCCATTGCGGATGTATCCTTGTTTCTTATGAGTACTCTTGATCCATGGTATGGATATATAATTGTCTATCTCCAAACCCAATCTTTTCGGCCTGAAATCTCACGATCTTAGCGAAGGAAAATACGTTTCCAATCCCAACATTACAATATTAGTGGAGATACACTCTATCGTCATGGAGTGGATTTTATTTTCCGACATTGTCTAACTCATGAAGAAGCTGAAAAGGTTCTGAATGACTGTCACTTTGGAGCATGTGGTGGCCATATGTCTGGGTATGCCACAGTCCAAAAGATATTGCGCATTGGTTATTTCTGGCCATCCTTATTTAAATATTGTATCAACGCAGTCTTGAAATGCCACAAGTGCTAAATTTTTTATCGTAAGATGCGTGCTCCACCTGCTCCTCTCCACCCTATAATTGTCGTTGGTCCTTTCGCAAAGTGGGGTATTGACTTTATTACATGTAACCCTTACTCGGCCGGGGGACATGCATATATCATCCTTGCGGTAGATTATTTTACCAAGTGGGCCAAGGCAATGCCTACATTTTTGGCAGACGGCAAAACTGCTGTAATTTTCATTTTCAGTCATATAATTGCTAGATTCGGTGTTCCTCAAACGATTATTATTGATCATGGAAGTCATTTTCGAAACATCATGATGAATGAACTAACAGATCAACTTGGTCTGTGTCACAATAGTTCTACTACATATTACCCATAGGCTAATGGTTTGGTTGAAGCAATTCTAGTGACTATAATCCAATGAATCATTGGTAATCATTGGTTGAATTGGCATAACATGTTATTTTCAGCGCTTTGGGCATACCAAACCTCAGTCAAAACATCAACTGGTTTCACTCTTTTTCAACTAGTTTACGGGTTGGAAGTAGTGTTACCCATTGAATGCGAAATTTCATCATTGCAAATAGCCATAGAATTACTCCCAACCACTTCTGAAGAGGAGGAACATTTGTTGTACTTAGCTCAGCTATATGAGAATCAATGTGATGCTGCATTAGCAATCGAGACTCGTGCAAAATGAATAAAAGCTCAGTACGACCGAAATGTTACACCGCGTAATCTTTCGGAAGGAGACCTAGTTTTATTATACGATCAAGCAAACGATAAGCTAGGGGATGGAAAACTTGTACCCATGTGGCACGGTCCTTTTGTCGTTAAGCAAAAACTAGCAAAAGGGGCCTATGAATTAGTAGATTTTGACGGTGTCTCTTTAGGTAGACCTAGAAATGGGCTTTATCTGAAAAGATATTATGCTTAAAGTTTGGTGTGGATATTTTTGTTAGAATAGTTTCGTTCTAGCTGGTGTGTTTTAGATTAGAAAGTGTGCCTAGTTTAGAGAGTGTTTTTATCATTATTCCTGCTTATCTTGATTTTACTCTTGATGTTGTGGATGTCGACGTCTCTTCAAACATACATTGGTTTTGCTAATAGTGCTTGTCATAGTACACGTAACATTTCTTCTGTAGCTTGGGTTATCTATTCACCCTCTGACGAGTTAGTATCTATGCATGGGGTAAGCTTGGATCGAACAACAAATAACATTGTAGTGTATAGTGCAGTGATTGAGTTATTATTTGAATCCATCTCATTTGGGATTCAGAGTTTGATTGTTAGGTTGGATTCTGAACTCGTTGTATTACAACTTAATAGGGTTTACGCCATTAGAAATCCAGTGTTATTAAGATTATTTTTGAGATTTCATCTCTTGGAACATGAATTTTACTACATTGAATATCAACACATTCCAAGATATTTAAATACATTAGCAGATGCAGTTGCTTCTCAAATGTTAAATAGACATTTGTAATAATCAAGACAGTAAATTTGAAAACATTTCATAAACATGTTATACAAGATAGCCAGTAATAGTGATATATCATAGCATAGCAGTGTGTTAAATATACATCGTCTTCGATCATATGTTGAAAAACACCTTATGATCGGCAAAAATGATAGTACAAAAGGATATAAAATGTCGTATGAGTCTACAAAAGTGATCATCCTATCCCTAATGATGATCACGATAAGAAACCACTACTTGGGCCACCCTACAAAGGATCCTCCTAAAAGGTCTTGGAACCCCAATCACATAGCGCTGTAACCTAAGTGGAATATCATTTATACTAGTCTCTGGGATATCTACTGTCAAACGCTCTAGATGATGATCCAATTCAGTCAAGGTCTCTACTGATTGGTCTTGTGGGGCCGGTTCTGCTACAGCAGGGTGTCTTCTCTCATAGGGCTGGAGAGCGGCCAGTCACCATGGACCCACATCTGCATTGAAATTTTTGTACTGTTAGTTTTGGACAATTTTAAAACAAAAAAATAGTTAAAAATTAAAAAAAAATGTTGAAAATGATTTTACCTAAATCATCCCATTTCTCTCCTGGTGAAAGAAACATGTCTGGATCACCACGATAATCCATCCCAGCATATGGAAAGTCCTGAATCATGAAAATTTGGTTCCCCAACCAATGAAAATACTCAGGTGGAAATCAGACAACCTCTGTACCCTCCTCAGGATGACGGGCTATCACTGCAACCCAGCGCATAATCTTAGGCTCTCGGGGAAGTCCAGCTTCAACGGAAAGCTATTGTGGGACCAACATAGGGACCCTCTCTAGGCCAAAGCTCACAACCAAGAAACCATATCCAAAGTTTTTTAGTTTTCCATTCTTTGCTCTAGTCAGTTGGCCTTTTACATTCGCCAACACAGCTTCGCACCAGTTGAAGATGGTGCCTCGGTAACAGTATAGTGCCATTCGTATTTGGGATCCAGTAGCTACACACATTGTTGCACTCTCGCATAGTTTGGTGACAATAAATGCGATCACTTTAAGTTCAAGATGGGAGATAGTCTTGATATCTATTTGTTTGTCCTCAGTTTGGTCATTACAAAACTCTATTCGAAGACTAGCGACAGACTGGCCACCTGGCCTAGTCCCGAATAGAGAGAATCGTTCACCTCTCTTGGGAAAACCAGTCAGGAAATAAATGTCCTCTAGCTCAATTTCGAGCCGGTGGCCACCAATTATGAAACACTGGTCCTGTGTGCTCCACCTGTCTACCAGCCATTGCAGAAAGTCTACCTGAGCCCTCATGTTGGGTATGGCCCAGAATTTAAATAGTCCGAATGCTTTTAATGCTCGTATTGTAGGTGTATGAATTAATGTGGCTATATCCACATCTTCATGTTCCCATTCCCACCAAATGAGCTTTTTTGTATATCTACATTGCAAAAAAGGTAGATTAGAACATTTTAGTTTCAAAATTTTCGAGCGGAAATGGAAAACATTGATATTTTAAAACATATTTCACGGGGTCCGCACCCGCTAGTTAGGGATAGTGCGTAGGTCTGCACTCGTCCTTAGGGGTAGGTGCGAAACCCTGACTTTTCATTTGTATGTAAAAGTCGAGGTCCGCAAGGGCCACATGCTGCACCTGCAGACCCCCCGCGAGTGATTTTTTAATCAAAATTTTCCTTAAAAATCAATTTTAAAGCCCTAAAATGAAAATTAAATTGTTGAAATGCAAGATAGGGATGATGTGGATTACCTGGAGCTGACGGTTTTCGTTTCCAACAGTCAGATTTTTTGCAATCTTCACAGGAAGTTTCTTACCAAAAACTCTTACTTTTCACTTTGAAGTCAAACGGTAAAAATGAATTTACAAAAGCCCTTTTTATAAGCTTTTTTGAATAAATGAATTTTTAATTTGTTTATTTTTCACTTTAAAAAGGTAACTTTTGATGCATTTTTATTTATTTTAAACATGTATGAGTAATGTTTTGAGTTTTTGTGCAGAATATTGGATTTTCAGGAAGAATTGATCATTTTCAACAAAGAGCATACTTTTTCACTTTTTTGGACTCTTCCAAAATTTACGAAAAAGCGAAACATAGGAGTCCTCTTTAAGCTCTTTTCTGACTCATAAAATATGAAAAGATTGCCGAGTTTTTCTTTTTAAACTCGTTAAAACAGAATTAAAAGGATGGTCCACTTACAACTCTTTTCTAACCGTATAAACATAAAAAGATTGCCGGAATTTTGTTATTTCAGGTTCGATATTGGTTATAAAATGACGTGTTTTCGATCACTTTTTTACTTTTTCTGATCGGAGCCACTAATTATGAAAAGTACTCCTTGATCGTAATGGTCAAGTGGTTCTCTCAAGTATCATTTTATACTTTTTTGGGCTTGGGGGACACAAATTTACGAAAAAGGAAAACCATGGAGTTTTCTTAAGTTTTTCTTCTGACTCCCTAAAATTGAAAAACACCAAGTTTTTCCTATACGAGACTCGTTAAAATTCAACAGTAAAGGACCTGTTCAATTTTAAATAGGAACAGACCACTCCTTCTTAGGGTTCGAATTTTAAACTAAGTTGGACTCATCTGAAGGATGAGCTTATAATCAAGCAAATGTTATCCTCCTCAAGGTTGTCAAAAATAAAAAGGTACTTGCCAGAAATGGTGGGGGAAAAGAGAGAAAAATGAACCTGTACCACTCTTGAACACGACACTCTTTGTTCACCTGGGTTGGGAAATCCTTTTCCTAACAGTTAATCAAACCATATTGAAAGTCTTCAGCTAGGTTCTAGGTATTAGCTTTGGGTCAATTGCCACCAAACCATCTACAGTGTCATTATGTGTTCAAGAGGTCATTTCAAATAAACCATTCATTTGCAAAATATTTTTCATCCATCTTGACCATCCTTGAGTTAGTCCTTGCCAAATATATTTCTTCAAAACTTGATCTATGATTTCATGTTGTGGGCTTGCCTACGATAGATCACTTTCTATCGAATCCAACTCATTATCTAGAAAGATGATCTAGAAATCATTAGTACCTTGGAATCTGCATGCCCCAATGGCAAGTTTCTCGCCTTTGATGACAGGTTGCATCATTGACCTTCGATCAAAGGATTATGTGACGTGTTCGACATCGACTCATTTTTTCACATTTCATGGATTTTATTGAGTACTTTGAGGGGCATTGACATTACTGGTGGTTTCTCTCACACTTGTTAAAAGTTCACATCATTGACTGGTAATCAAGTGGTTTCTACCATGTTCAACTTCGACACATTCGTTCACATGGATAGAATCGTACTAGTTTGGGAAGTGGAAATGAAGACCCTAGATCTAGTTTCCACCATCCAAGCTACCAGGAATTTTGTTATTCATTATACAATGGACTATTCATAAATGGATGGTTGTGCCCATGCTGTGTCTACATATGTCTATACCTGTGATGTATTAAAAAATCATTCCTGTATTAGAGTAGTTTAGATATTTTTCTAGTCAGTTTTGATATGAGTATGGGAATGCCTACCTAGCGATGATATGTTCATATTATATATATATATATATATATATATATATATTTTGCATGGAATGTTTTTACAAGTTCTGAACGGGGTGTCTACAGGAAGATCCTTGAAATGATAAAGTAATTCACTCTTCTTAGATGACAAAATCCATCCTCATCTATTACAAACTTCACACTTTAGGGGGCAATCTATTCCACGAAAATTGTCGCCTTAACATTCTGAAATTAGTGTGAGTCTATCATCACTTATACCTTCCTCCTCTGCAAGTCTTAAACCTCAGTTCTTCATATCAAGCCTTGAAAATAAGAGAAAGACCTTAAAAATCTCTAAAAATTTGGTTCTGCACTTTCTCTTAGCATTACTTGCAGTCCCGCATCTATTGGTCATGTCCCTGCGCACCTAACTGCTCTGTCTCTGTGTTATGGGTATGGACCCCTGTAAAAGTTAAAAAGGTGCAAGTAAATTCTTAAAGAATCACTTTGAGTCATTTCTGGAAGCTTCTAGAGGGAATCTTGAGGTAGAAAGTTCGCTCCTTAAAGGTTCATGCATCCCATACCTTAAGGAGCTAACCCCTTGATGTGAGGAGCTTATCCCTTTGAAAGAGGACTCTATCCCTTCAACGGTGGACATGTAACCTCCTTCCTTTGCACTATAAAAGGAAGCATTGGGTTGGTTATTGGGGAGGTTGAAAGCTGAATATTTTTGAGGTGAAATGCTATTGGAACTTAGTCTTCCTAATTGAGCTTTTGAGAGGAGAGATTACATACCTTTGATCTCATTTGGAAGAGATTGAGGCTTGTCAAAGTAGAGGAGATTCTTGTTTGGACCTTGGGAAGAGCTTGTACAGCATCAAGGCACCAAAGGTTGTAAAGTTCTTCTATTTCAAAGTTAATACAATCAAGTTTATTTTTCTCAATAAGCTGTGTCTTATGGTTTGTTTCATGGATTCCCTGATCACCATGATGGACATGATTTATTATATTAGCTATGCAGGTGTTATTTGATGTGTGCTTGTTTGTGATTATAGGTTCTTAAAAGGAAAACCCTTTCAGAACTGTTGGAGCATGGCTGCCACAAACTAGCGTTGGAATTAAGGTAGGGTCTAAAACACCTCTTAGCTTTTATTAATGAATCACAATATGTTTAGAGAAAGGTAGATTTTTTTGTCCTACTTGTTGCTAGATATTTGTTGATACTAGGGAGATCGACCTTGTCCACAAGATCAATTTATCCGGCCAACAATGCTAGACTCAGGGGCATCCCATAATTTAATGCCTAAAGCAATCATGGAGAGATTAAACTTAGATATCTCCAGACCATGTAAGGACATGTTTTCCTTTGGTTCTATCCATGTCAAATGCCTTGGCCTAATTAAAGATTTGTGTGTGACTCTAGTCTAGTTCCTAACAAAGAGTATTGTCATGGACATAGTAGTTGTTGATATCCCACCTAAGTATGGAATGTTGTTATCTCACTCATGGGGAGAAAAATTGCAGGGATCTCTACAGTTAGACATGTCATGTGCCACTCTCTCTGTTTTTGGTCAACAAAGGAAACTTTACAGAGAGACCTTGATGAAATACATGGTGAGTAGTGCAGAAAAACCACAAAATTTCCCTATATACTCCATGCATTTTGATATGGACTCTTTTATCTTGTACAATTCAGAAGATGGAAAAAATGAAATCACAATTGTACAAGAAAAACACAAATCACCTGATAGTGAAAACATATTTCATGAGTCTCTATGACATTTGGATTTTGATGGCTCTATAAATAGATTAGGAGTGGGTGTAGGAGTTTCGATTCACAACATGGAAAATAATCATTCTGAAGGTCATGCATTTAGATTAAACTTTAAATGCACAAACAACATGGTAGAATATGAAGCTCTAATTTTAGGACTACAAATGGTCATAAAACTTGAAGGAAAGAGAGTTTCTATCATGGGAGACTTAGAATTGATAAAAGAAATAAAAGGTGAATACTCTGTGAATAATCCCAGACTTAGCCAATACAAAGAGACTGTCCTAGATTTGATGAAGGACCTTCTTGAAATTGATTTTTATGTTATTCGTAGGAAACATAATATGGAAGCTCATAGTCTAGCCACTTGCTAGTACCTGCAAATTGCCTTTTCAGCCCAACCATAAGTACAATGCAAAAGTGAGACATAGGCCTGTTATATCTGACAAATTGAAATATTGGCAGATTTTTTCACCAGATTCTCAAATTTATGATCTCATGAATGGTGAGGGGGAGTTTCAAAACTATAATATAGGTACTAATTCTACAGTAGATAATAACATATATAGTGAGATAGATATAAATGCTTTAAATGTAGGTAAACCCACTAATTTCACTAAAGTAGAAATAGATAACTTAGAAAAGATAGAAATAGAAGAAATAATTAATGATGATCCTGAAATTCTAAACCTCAAAAGTAACTTTTTCCTAAGGGATTAGTTCAATTAGAAGATTTATTTTATTCAAATGATGTAGGTAGGAACCCAAAAATGGAGCCTTTAAGAGAAGACGTAGAAGAATGTAACATAGGGACAGAAGAAAAACCCAAGCTTATCAAAATATCCAAAGCATTACCTCTAGATGAAAAGTTGAGATACATAAGTTTGTTCAAAGAGTTTCAAGATGTCTTTGCTTGGAGTTATGAAGAGCTTAAGTCTTACAATACCAACGTTATTCAACATAAGATAACCCTTAAAGAAGATTAGAAACCCTTTAAGTAGGAGAATCAATCCAATTCTTATGCCATTAATTGAAAAAGAGGTTAAAAGGATGTATGATGCACAAATAATACCACCCATTAGATATTCAGATTAGGTCTCTAATTTAGTCACTACTAGGAAGAAAATAGGAGAAATCAGACTCTGTGTTGATTTCAGAAACTTGAACAAAGTGTCATTAAAAGACAACTATCCTCTCCCAAAAATGGACCACATTCTCGAAAGGGTAGTAGGATCATCCATAATTTCATTGCTTGATGGATACTCTCGACATAACCAAATCTTAGTTCAATTAGAGGATCAAGCAAATACTGCATTTACTACTCCATGGGGTACTTTAACGTATTTGAAGATGCCTTTTGGATTAATGAATGCTGGAGCAACATTCCAAAGAGCTATGGACATAGCCTTTGCAAGTGAAATCCATGACTTTCTAGTTTTTTACGAAGATGAAATCAAAATGTTTTCCAAATTGGATAATGAACATCTAGATCACCTAAGAAGAGTTTTCATTAAATGCAAAAAACTTGGTATTTCCTTAAATCTCAAAAAGACACTCTTTGGTGTAGAAGAAGGTAAACTCTTGGGGCACATAATATCAAAATATGGAATTAGAATAGATCCAACTAGAATAGAGGCAACCTTGACCATCACTCATCCTAGAAACATCAAAGAATTACAGACATTCTTACGAAAAATAAATTTCCTTAGGAGATTCACTTCTAACTTAGCAGAATCAATTATAGAACTAAATAACATGTTAAAGAAAGATTCAACACTTAAATGGATAGTAGAGGCTAAATAGCCTTTTGAGGTAATAAAAGAAGCCCTTACTAAAATACCAGTCCTCATAAGTCCTGATTTCTAAAAAGATTTTATAATTTTTTCTTTTGCTTTCGAACATACTTATGCAGTAGCCTTCTTGTAAAATAATGATCAAGGTTATAAGCAACCTATTGCATTTTTCAGCAAATATTTGAGAAATGCTACACTAAAGTACAACATAATGGAAAAACAAGCACTTGCTTTAGTTAAAGCTATAAAAGATTTCAGAGTATACATCTTTTATTCACACATCATTGCTTATGTTCCAAATTCAGTACTAAAGGACATTAGTAAAGGACATACTGACATAGGATTGGCCTGAAGGAAAGAGAGGAAAATGGATTGCCACTATTTTGGAATATGAAACAGAAATAAAGCCTAAAAAACTTATCAAAGGCCAAGGTTTAGCTAAACTCATGGCTAAATCAAACAGTAGGGCCTTAAATATAAATTTCATTGGTTCCCTAGATGACTAGGAATAGATGGCAACTCCACATATTAGTGAACCTTTTACAGATTCACCTTGGTATGCAGATATCGTATTTTATTTACTAAGCCTACAAGCTCCTTCTAGTTTATCTAGAACTAAAGCTAGATTTTTTAAAATGAAATCAATGAAATATTGTATAATAGATAATGTTTTATTTTGCAAAGATAATGGTGGCATTCTATTAAACTGTTTACTGAAAGATGAAACTGACAAAGTTATGCAAGAATTCCACGCCGGAGATTGTGGAGGACACCTATATTGGAAAACAACTGCTGATAAGATTTTAAGGGCAGGTTCTTACTAACCCACCCTTTTTGCAGATGTCAAAATGCATGTGACCTCTTGTTACAGGTGCCAAATATTTGAGGGAAAAAATAAACTCTTACCATTACCTCTCAAACCCATCTCCACAAAAATACCTTTTCAACAATGGGGCTTAGACATAACTGGGGAAATTCACCCAGCCTCCTTAGCCCAGCATAAATGGATTTTGATAGCCACTGATTACTTTACTAAATGGATAGAAGCCATCCCTTCTAGACAAGCCACAAACTCTGTCATTATCTCATTCCTTTAAAACAATATCCTTTCAAGATTTGGTTGCCCCCAAAATGTTATTATTGATAATGTAGTTGCTTTAAAAACCAAGAAAATGGTAGAATTTTGTAATAAATATCACATTACCCTTGGCCATTCCACTACCTATTATCCTCAAGGTAATGGACTTACAAAATCCTCAAACAAAAGCCTTCTCAATATCATCAAGAAGCTGCTAAAATACAATAAGAAGACCTATAATAAAAAGTTGGTAAATGCCTTATGGGTAGACATACTAACTACCAAAAAGTCCATTGGTACATCTCCTTATCAGCTAATATATGGTATGGATGACATTTTTCCATCCTCTTTAGGAGTACCAGTGATGAAAATGATTCAAGAGTTGCAAGTAGAACCAAATGATATCCAAAGGAGGATAAATCAGACAATACATTTGTAGCAAACCAGAGAAGAAGTCTATGTCAAATCACAAGTGATCCAGGATAAAATCAAAAATATTTTTGACAAGGAGACCAAATATGATGATTTTTACATAGGTGATAAAGTTCTCAAATGGGATTCTAGAAGAGAAGAGAAGGGTAAACATGGAAAATTTGATTTCCTATGACAAGTTCCTTACATCTTTTTTTGTTACAGAGGTAACAATGCATTTTTCTTGAGATGGTTAAATGGAACATATCTACCAGGAGGAATTGTCAATGGTAGAATGTTGAAACATTACTTATCCATAGATTAACAGTAATTCATTTTATTTTGATCATTGTATATAACATTGCAGAGTTTAGATTGGATTGAATGGTAATCTTTTAAAGTTGAAGCTCGGAGAGAAGGCCCTGAACTTTGAAAGATGTACCATCATATGTATGAATAATTTATATCACGGACGAGAGTCACAAGGCAACCAAAGTCAGAATTTCAAAGGCTACTAGTATTAATGTTCTTGAAATTTCACTACGAAATGTCATCCCCATGCGAAACCACTGTTAGGATCCTATAATAATAGGATTCATCATTTTGAATTGGATATGGTTAGTCATGTAATATTGTGCATACTTTTTCTTTCTGCAAAATGTTTTCCATTTTAAAAATAAAAAAAATGTAAATAGGGTATGTCCTAAAAGAATAATTAAAGGACAAAAAGAAAGAAAAAAGATCAAAAAAGTGAAAAATATGAACCCAAAAGAGAAAGAAAAAAGATCATGAAATTATGCAAATTCAAATGCCACTCCTTTTACTTTAATTTGCAAAATAGGATTGTGTGTCGCTTGTCAAAAATTCCACAATCCATGATGGTCAAATAGTTTGATCTTGATTCATTCATGCTTTAAATTTCATGTTGATAGATAGAGAATATAGATCTAGCCAAACTATTTAAACTTGGCTGGTAGGTACTTAGGTAGAGAATAATAATGAGCTCATCAGTTTAATCTAAGCCATTCAAAGTTATAAGGTTAGAATTAGATAGTTTTCTTATCAAAAGAAAAGGAAATAAAGGGCCAGCAAGCTCAAATGCACCCATTGAATGAAGAGAAAATGCTAGGGTAAATTAAGGGTAGGTAGAAGAAATGTTTCAAATGTAGAAGTTTGCTACGTAAAAATCACATTCATCATGCTTAATCCTATGTTTCATGTGTAAGAGGAATGGTGAAAAAGAAAGGATATTCAGTGAATCTTGTTTACTAAATTTCCCCTCATTTCGCTACACACCCACATACTTATTTTCTAAATTTCCCATTATCCCTTCATTACTTATAAATACTATTTTCCCCTCAGTTTGACATTTACCCCTTGGTTTCACACATTCCCCTAGAAATTACCCTTTAGAAATCATCCCCCCTTTCCAAAACCCATTTCCCTAGTGTGAAAACAATTCCCCATTACAAATATCATCTTCCCCCATTATTAATTTCCTTTTCCCCTTAAAAGGCCACAAAACCCCTTTATCCTATGTTTTTATTTACTATGGCCCCACATTATGTAATTAGTGTCCTCACTTTACATTTCCCGGATACCCCATTTTAACCCACCAACCCTTGGTGCACTTAAAAGATCCACGCCTCATAACCCATGGTCCCACCTTTATTAGCCCACTACTTATATTAAATCCCAACATTATTTATTAATTAATTACAATTCTTTGTAATTAAACCTCAGGAACCGCTAACCACTTTATCAACTCTGTCTTTGGAACTCAACCGTGCGATATCCCTTTGATCTCCTAACCCTAGATCCAATGGTGCCCAACCATATCGTGCGTATTCATCATCTAACCGTTAACAGCTCAAGAGCACGCAAGATTTATGGTTTTGCTTGGGGACTATTCTGCTACATGGTGGCACCAGGTTATATCACATGCTTGTGAAAAATACCACCTACCATCCAAAAGTAGTTTGATGTTGCATAAAACCACCTCCCCAACTAAACCAAAAACTGCCCACTATTCATTCAATAAATTCCGTGCCAAAATGTAACTGTTATTAGTTAAAAGGTCGAAAATGCCCCATTTTACTCTTTTCGCTCATTTTTGTTGTAAAACTCTGCTAAGCCAATTGTGACACCCAGAAACTCGGAGCAACCAATTTATCCACCTATTGCCACCTGAAGATGTTGTGGACACCAAATTGAAGCTACAAATACCCAGTTCAAGCCACAGTACCATCTGTAGCTACCACAGTAATCCGTCTGAACACCAAATCACCAATGTTCGGGCATTGTTGGAAAAACTAGAACCGCCCCGTGAATTCGAAAAATGCACAGTAATTGTTGAATGGTTAATTAATTAAATTAATTAAGAAACTTTCCTAAAACTGAAAAGAGACTTGTTGTGCATCCAAACCCTTTTTTACAGATTGAAATTACCCTCCCACTATCTAGAGATCCTAAACCTTACTCCCAAAGCCACATAAAGCACAATTCAATTCATTAAACCTAATTGTGGCTTCCCAAACCTCTCTGGATGTAAGAACTCTACAAACCCCTCACCTGGATATTGACCATCTTGCATTAGCCGATAGAGATTTTCAAATTAAAGATACTACTTCCCCTGCCTACTTATTGAAACTCCACTGCTGGAGCAAAGGAAAGTTTTTGAACTAGAATGATGCAATTCAACTTTTGGATTCAAATTTTCCCAAGCACTGTTTCGCATAGGTGCACCAATTCCTAGAAATCATCCACTTCTGCCAAGCTTGCTATATTCCAAGTCAAAGAGCCAAATTCACCCCTGATCAGCAGGTTTTTTCACCATTACAACCAAACATATTAATCAAATGCTGCAAATCTAGCCAAGATTAAATGAGACCCCACTTTCAATTGAAGGCTTTATTGACCTCTATACCAAGCTAGACCTGCTCAAGATGGCCTAGATTTTCAAACTTTCATCATAGAGGAGTCTCATACTCCTATTGATAGTCCTCCTTATCCTGCCACCATTTTTTCTCAGAGAGGAAGACAAATCATAACCATGCTCTCCTGCATTTTACGGTACACCTTTGATGAACATGTGGATGAGGTTGTTCTTGCTTTTGTTTCCATCTTTTGCCCAGGAAAACCTCCTAATACAATTTAGAACTATTCTCATTTCATAACAGACATAGTTCATGAACAGTTCATCAGACTACGAAATGAGAGAGTATTCAAATACTCATCTATATTGTTGCACAATTTCTTATATTATAAGTCAGACAAGTTTCCAATCAACATTTAGAAGTTAGACACCAAAGGAAATCCAAGATTAGTCATCTATTGGACACCATTGATCAAAATTTATTCCACTATATTTACTTACAAAGACTTCATTGATTATTTTTTTCATCCTGTTATAAGCATGCTAACCAATAGTTATCAACCCAAAATCATTCAGGAGATTAAAAGTGTTTTACAATTGGAAAAGAATAGTAAAGTGGGAGATTGTTATCTATACTAGGACTAGACAGAGATCATAATATATGGATGACAACTAGCTCCCTATAAGTTTCCCAAATACCTCCCCATGAGGATATTTGCATTAGAGTACTTGAGGTAGATTATAAACTCTGACGAAGTTAATTTCCTGTCAACCAAGAAGAAGACTCGGTTTAAAATTAAAAAACAATTGGGCCCCTTTATTTGTAGTAATAGGGAAGCTGGACCGAAGGCCGATAAGATTCTATAGTAGATGCATTTCAATAATAGTTTTATGTGGCAATACTACCCTAATGGAGTCATAACTAAAATAAGGCTCAAAGTCAAATTGGGTCCTTTCATACATTATCCCAGGCCAGATATTGAGAGATTTTCCAACTATTCAGAATGGTTGGAAAACACTTTGATAGATATGGAAAATACTTTAGTAGACGTGGAGAATATGTTGATATATGTGGAAAATCATATTGATACTAGTTCCTTTCTGCAGGTTCCATCCCTAAAAGAACAGATGAATGTTCCTCCTACTTTGCAAACTCCAGCCAATGAAGACAAAAATGCAAAGAGAACCAAGGAAGAAGGCTCTACTTCAGCCATGGAAACCACAGATGACCAATTTGAGATCAGTTATAGGAAGATGCCCAAGCTTAATCCTGTAACTGAACAAGAAGACACCAATGAAATAGTGGAAATCACTAACACTGAAACAATGGTTAGAAGGATAAAATCCTAGGAGCTTCAGGTGAAACTTAATAATCTTCCACTTCAAACACTCAACTTATTGAGAAACAACTCAGCATTGAAGTCTCTTCATCCACCAGGCCTTTGGATAAAGAGAAATAAATTAAAGAGAGGTACAAGGAAATTAAGTTGAGGAAAGAGACATTGAAGGCTGAGACTTATGCCCAGTACATTAAATAAACACCTACAAATAAAAATAGGTTAATGTTAGCCCTTGACATTAAGACTGGGAAGATGCAAATGACACTCATGCAACCTATAGTCTAGTAGCCAAGATTATCAGTAGACTATATGAAAACATATTTTGAAGTTTTGGCCAGGGATGTTCACACCATTGAACAAATTGAGTTTCACAAATAGGCAAGTGAGATGATTTATTCCACCATGAAAAAAAAAGTTATGACTGTGCACAAACCCCAAGTCTCACTAGATAATATCACATCATAGTACAAGCTAGAAAAGGCCTCCTCATAGGCCAAGGACAATAGAATCAAGTCATTGGAAGACTTGGTTATTGAGCTTGGGTATAATCTCAATGATGTCAAAGGTGCAAAGAAATTAATAAAGAAGAAGAATGAGGATAATGTTTCTTTGTAGAAGAAACTAAAGATGCCTCATTCAGAACATCCATAGGCCAAGGAGGTCCTTGAGAGCCAAACTCAGCAGGAGGAGATGATGGACCTCATTCTCCAACTAAATGATCAATTGAAGGAAATGGAGAAAGAGTTGGACAACTTAATACAACTGAAATAGGAAAACCTTGAGACAACCACTGCCACTTCCATTCCACCAGTCACTACAGCAGTACCATCCACCTTGGTAGCTTGATTGGCTCCCACAACTCCATTGGCTACAACACTTCCAGTTGCAACAACATCTACATCAGCAATAGGTTCGACAATAGAAGCAACTCAGCCAAGTGATGAGGCTAACAAATTGGTCAAATCAATGGAGGACATGTCCATTCAAACCTATGAGATAAATAGACTTAAAGAACAGTTAAGGAGTTTGGAGGATGAGAAGAAAATTGCCCAAATTATGCACAATGATGAAGTTCATAAGTCAATTAGGTTGACTAAAGAATGAAGAACTTGGAAAAAGAATTGACATTAAAGGAGCCACTTGGCCATGCTAAAGAATAGTTATGGGCCAATATCATTGACTCTATCAATGATATTTGGCCATCCATTCAAGTCATATTTGAACAAAATTATTTACTCAAAGAGGCTACAGAAGAAATACAATGAATCAAGGTTGAACTTGGAGACATTCCAAAAGAAGCCACTAGAATAATCCATTTCCTTATCTCTAAAAGAAAATATGAATTATAGGAGCTGGACATAGCTGACAGGACTGGCACAATACTAGAAGTGAAAAAGGCACTCACCAAGAGGAATTTAATGATGAACCTTGAGGACAAATGCCAAACCATGCATCTGGCTATAGACAGGTTCATGGTAAAGTTTGATGTTTTGAGGCAGGAAGGTTTGCCAAATTCCTTGGTGATAAATGACAAATTGATGCCACAAGAAGACTACAACATGAGAATCAGAGAGGTGGCAAGGGATTGGTAATTAATTCTTCTATGAAGGGGATGCCTACTAGAAAGGTTATATATCAAACATTTGAGAGCCTATTTTACCTCCAGCATGGGGTAAATCACCTTTTTGTGAATAGGCCGACCTTTGCTAAGTACACAGAAGTAGATGAAATTTACAAGAAAATGGTAAATATCAAATTATTAGATGCAGATATTTGGGAGAAGTTAAATGACTTACTGTAAAAATGCATAGTAAAAGTGAAAAAACACAGTAAAATAAAAGTAACAGGCTAGCCAGATGAAAGAGTATCAAGGTAAAGGGTATCAGATAAAAGGGAAAAGTAAAAAGAACAGTCAATGTGAAGACCAACATCAAGGTAGAGAATAAACGTCAAAAGATCAAATCATAAAGATAACACAACCAAATAAATAGGGACAACATACAATAGTTAAACATTTGTCTCTATTTTCTTACATGAAGATATTTCTTGTTCCTAGATTAATTCCCAAGGCAGTTTGGGATATTTTGTAAACTATTTTTGTATAAATACTTCATAATTCGAAGTATTGTGGGTGGATTGCTAGACATTTTTATGGTTGTATTGATCTGTAACCTGAGGATTCATTGTACCAATTTTTCAAATCAACAGATTGGATTGAGTAATAAAGAGATTGCATTACAAGATTCATGTGTTGAGCTACTTCAGTGAAGTATTTTCTTTTGTCAAATTGTTATTCTCCTATGTATTTATTAACTGGAAATTTATTTCAAAAATTGTTTAAGTACACTGACTTGAACAATTAATCATTTTAATGTTTTCTTTTGATATCCAAATTCGATAATCCTTAATTGATCTCCCATCCTGGTTGACCTCTTTCACTTCCTTCATTATCTAGTTTAAGGAACCCTTAATTTTTCCTTGAATCTGATTGAAACCACTTTACCATCCAGCCTTAAGATCTAAATTTACTCAACTACCTTGCCCTGTAAACACTATCTTTAGAACTTAATCTAGTCCTGTTTTCTTGAACATATGACCCCATAGCCCAATGGTAAATGACATCCCTCGATCCATCTAAGTGATCCCACCACCAAATCAAAATAAAAACCCAAGTACAATCATAACTAGCCTAAAATCAATTAACTAAACAAAGTTAAATCATAAAGAGGGAGCCCTCTCTGAGCATTAGGAAGGCTAGATCCTAATATCCAAAGTAGGTTTGTGGTTACCTCTATCATTTCTTTCACAACAACTCTAGAGAAAATTTGGAGTGATAACAGAGTCTTCGATGGTCATTGGTTCGGTAGATGTTGCTTTGGCACGTTTCTCCTTCCATGTATGTTGGAAGGCTTAACAAGTTCGTTTGTTCGCGAAAGGTGCATGTTTGTCTGTTCATCTGTCTATGAGCACATCTTGCATGTTTTCTCATTCATCCGTCTGTGAACACATCTTTTCATGATCATCCATTTGCAAAAACATCCCTTCGCATGCATCATTCGTTAGTCCGTTGGTGAATATATCCTTCTGCACGTGCTCCCTTCTTTCATCCCATTCGTCATCGTGCCATGTTTGTTGGTGTACCTATACCTACAGTCATTCATGATGAGACGACATCAACTCCAAAATACTCCTAGTCTACCTTGATGCATGGTCATTTCAGATGTAGGTGACTAGGAGAGGAAACAAGGTTGCAAGATAGGATGATGGTTGCGAGCACTGCTGATGAAAACTGGACAAGGGTTAGTGGGTGATGAATATGGGTAATCCTATTCGAGAGTGACTGCCTACGAAGTCTGGATCAGTTGGAGGGAAAAACTCTGCAAATTTTGGGAGGAATAGTCTAGGTAGTGGGAAGGCAGGGCAGCCCAAATTTTCACACTTTCCAGAACGAGTGGGTAGCATGGGCTTGACAACAAAATTTGCGCAATTTCTTAGCGGAACAGGTTAGGCTGAATAGAGGATTGGAAGATAGGATTTGCACAGTTTTTTGGAGGAACTGGTCAGGAGCCTACCATCCAAAATTCTGTAATTCTTGGAGGGAACTGGTAGCTAGTTGTTGGGTCACTCGTAGCAGAAACTATGCAATTCGTAGAGGCAGCTAGCTTTCAGGAGCTTGGTAGCGGAAACTGTGAAATTCTTAGAGGGAATTGGCAGTATACTACTAGGAACTTCTGACGAGAAAAATTGCACTGATGATGAGAGGTCAGCTTGCTAATTACCTTTGTACAATCTTTGAACTGAGCAGACTATTGGGAAGTGGAGGAACTTCTCATGAAAACTGCATAATTTTCCCGATGAGCAACCGATCAACTGTTGGGATAAATGGCTAGAAAAACTGCTCAATTTTATGAGGAAGATAGGGACAAGAAGTAGGTTTCTGTCCGATTTTTCTGCACAATTACTTTAGTCAGCAGAGTAGGAAAGTTCAACAACCTCTACACAATTTTTGAGGGGAGTCAGCCTTGAGGTGGCTACCAGGTCCAACTCTTTGGGTGGCTAGCATGAAGGTTGATTGAATTTCTTGTGGGCAACGTAGCTTGAAATGACTTTCTTGGTGCTTCTGCATTGTTCTGGGTGATAGTTGATCTAGTTGATGGCGGGATGATGGTCCAGGTGTAAGAGGGGAGTCTCATCGTCAAAACTTAATAAAAATTGCCAAGTGTGTGAATGAGATAGAGATGCATACATGATCCTAAAAACACACACTTACATGACTCGATGAGGAGACGAAACAAACCATCCAGACACACATGTTCAACATGACTGACCGACGATGCAAGAGACAAGCGTGACACTTGTGATTGATCATTGATCGATTGTGATGACGCTTGTGAAACAATGAATGGGACTCTGTGTGCGAGTGTGACAAATGTTTTTATAGGAAGAAGAACATGTACACATGAAGCGAATACCTTGATCATGACCAAAACATGGTCACAAGTAAGACATTGACATAAAAATGAAAAATGTTTGGTGGAATGAAAAGGAAAGGTGGGTGCGAAGGCTCACACAAACTCACTAAGTGAACTCAAGTGTATGCAACCATCAATTGAGACTCTCAAGGGAGGCTCTATGTTTAGGTGTATGCCAAACTTTTTGAGGGTGGTTGTAGCCGCTACAACACCTTTGAAGGTGAAGCAATTGTTGGCACATCTAGAAATATTTTAGTTGATAGAAAGAACAAAGAGAGAGATAGAAAATCCAACCAAAATAAAAGCTCAATAATAGGAGACATTTCACAAGAAGTTGTGCAACTTAAAATTCCAACTCCTTGGAAGCTTAGCAGAGAAGAGAAAGTAGCATCATTTTTCACCACTTTTCCTAAAAAGAGTAGAAGGTCAACTAGACTAGTTAAATTTCAACAAGGACATAGTTCCTTAAACCCTCCTCAGAATTCAACAATAGAAAATTTAATTCAAGAACTTTCTAATGAGAAAGGAACTCAATAGAAAACCTCTGAAGAAAACCTGCCTCGGGATTCATTAGTCCCAGAAAAGATCAATTTAACCCAGGAAGAATAGGAAGTATAGGTGTCCCAAGGATTAAAAAAATTGGAAACTTTATTGGAAACAGTGAAATTAGGGGAACCAATTTCCATTACAATGGATGGGACTGCAACTCATTTAGGCAGCCCTCTTAATTCCAATAAAAATGTTTGGCCTAATTCTCTAGCTGCAACTCCTTATGTTGGATCTCCAGCCACTGTTATTCTAGATCCATCTGATGATTCTGAAGCTATTTCCACTCAAGAACATTCCAGGGATTTTGTTGCCATTATATTAGAGCCCTCTTCTCTAGAAGACATGGATCCATAATTTCCTCCTGAAGACCTCATTGATGTAAGCTGAGAGCTTAATGTTGCTCCTTCAAGTGGACGTCATATTGACCCTCTTATTAATGATTTCTCAAAACCTGTGATTGATAGAGTGCTAAAGGAGGTTGCTAACTCACCTATCGGTTCTATAATAGTTGATTCTGCCCAAAATACTATTGTTGACAATTACGAAGTGACAAAAAAAATTTCTCCTCCTCTTCCTTCAACTATTTTGGCTAGGGATTTTGCTCAAAGAACTAGAGGTACAAAATCCATGAAGGATAAAGTAAAAGGAAAAATTTGTAATTAATATATTATATTAAGGAAAGAAATTGATAGGTTATAGAGGAAAATGAAATAGTTGAGAAAATGGTTGCAAACTAGTAGACAGTTTCATGAAGGTCATGAAAACAAAGTTGTATAATAACTTGGAATTGATGATAGGAGGAAAGAAGCCCATAATGTGGAAACTCAGACTAACAGTTTACCTTTATCCGTTGAAGCATGTGTTCAGACTAATTTTGTTCTTGTTTCTACTGAAGTAAGAACCCAAACTGATTTTTCATCTTTACTTATTAAAGAACAAGCTTAAATTGATCCTCCACCTATTTTTATTAAAGCTAAGATTCAAACTAATCTTGTACCTACTCTTATTGAAGAAATAGAAAAAAAATAGATGGTGTACCTCATTATACCCCATTGATTGTAGATGTTACAGTAAAGGTGTTGAATAAAACCATCACATAACATAAAGAGACCATAGCTATATATCACAGGGAAGTAGTGCCTCGGGGGGAATATCAAATGTTTCTTGAATGGTTCCTGTGACTAACAATGACAGAGGATGAAACCCATGAAAAGTTAGGAGTTTCCAAGAAGAAAAATTGGGCCTTGTAGGAATGTCTTTGTAAGGTCACATAATAGAAGGATGAAATTTGTTCTATTTACTCAGATGCTCTAGAATGTAAATGTCCAACACAAAATTATTCTTTATATTTACTTAAACAATATATACTACTCAAATCTAAGGCTACACAATGTGGCCAATCATGTGGATTCAATAATGTGCTTCATTTCATTATTTTTTTCCATAAGTAGAATGAGCAAACAAAGTATCTCCTGTGCAAACCCTACATGAAAAACTTTACTTTGGAAGAACATTTAGATTCAAAAATTGTTCCATTCATTGGATATTTCCAATTCCAAACTTTTATATTGTTTGCACTAAATCAGATAAATTGTGAAAAATCATATCACATTTTTCAATGAAGAGAGCATAATATTGATATTTGGGTTATATGTGAGCCATAGAATCCCTTTGATACACTTCTATGCCATAATACCTTTATAAAGAAGCCTAATGTTGCTCCCTCACTTGGGAAAATTTGTAAAGAGGTGTTACACTTAGGGTGGGAATAACTAGAAGACATAAGAGATGAGGCTCTTAGGAGAATCAAAATGAGATGGAAAGTGTCATCCAGAGAAACAAAAAATGGGCAATGTTTTGGCTTAGATAATTTTTAGCAAGATATTTCTATAGTGCAAGATTATGTTAACATTATGATGGAAGATGGAATCAAAAGGATGGAATTGAGATACAAATTCCCTAGGATTTGGTGCCCTCAGTCTTACTAAAAGTTTGATTATGAACTGTCAAAGGGAGGTAAGTATGTGGCTTTTCAAGAAATAAAAAGTAGGAGTGGATTCATGCTTCAAAGAGAAGAAACCTATCGATCCTACTCGTTAACTAACTTACGTGTTAATTATTTATTTTCATGAGGAAATGCAAAAGCTTTAGTTGGGGGGTGATGTTAGGCCTCACAATTGTTATGATTCCCTTAACATATTCCTTAGTTTTGGTATTATTTTCTTGTTTTTTTTCTTCTATTTATGATACACTAGACAATATAACATAGGTTTTAGAAAGAATTAATTTACTTTTACTATTTCACTTTTTGATGAACTATTTTGACTACAAAAGCGCCATTTACTCATGGTTGAATATTTACTATAAACTTGGTTTTGCGAATGTTGGTACTTGATGAAGTTTCCTAAGTTGTTCATGGTAAAATTAGGATAGTGTGATGTTGTCTCAACCAACTATTGTAGAACAAGTGAGGCTAGTTCTTATATGAGTAAATATGTTAGGGACAACACCCTTGGTTTTATTATCTGGGTGATACTAAGACTCTTTGTAACTAAAAACAAGCATCCTAAGAATCTTTGGATTCTCAAGATTTCTCTTTGTCAAAATATTTATTGTTTTTATCTCCCTTGGTTGTGGTATAAAGATTGTGGTTTATGGCTTGAGAGAGAGCATTTTGTGTAATGTTTTGATTCATTTTATAAACTCACTAAAAGCGATGATCGTAATCATTCTTTTGTAATATAACGTAATTTTCTATCATTGAGAGTTAATATACTATTCTGATTTCTTCTACAAGGCAATATAACTCCAGTAGTTTGGGCCCACTCCTGGATGGGATGTTGTGTTCAGTTGTATCACTAGATTCACATTTTACCTCTTTATGTGAATCATCTATCTATTAGACTTATTGCAAGTCATGTCCTTTACTTTGAGTTGGGATAATATATTTGGTCATAATATTGATTTGCAAGGATTTATCTTTAGATAGTCAATTTATAATTGTTGTTGGTTTACTGTTGTTCCATGAAGGTTATCTATAGATCATTGATGAATTTGCACTAGTTTAGCTTCTTTTCCTGTTGTTCTTCTTTTCTATTTCACAAGGTATATTTTTCCAGTGTTGTTCCTTTGATTATGTGATTGTTGTTTCTTAAGTAGCAGCTTAGCATTCGATAGATTTTCTTGATGTTTCTTGTGAAGAGAAATCATAATTTGATATTTTTAAATGGTTTCTAGAAGATATAGTTTATCTGAAAGATATATCAAATGAATGTGCATTTCAGGTTAGGAATTGATTCCTTTGGTACAGATAATTTTCTTGTGCTTAGAGAATTAGTTAAGGTTAGTTTCAATACCATATCTTACATATAATTTGAAAACAACCTTGAAATAGCTAGACAAAACTTGGGGTTGACAATTGAATATGTTGTAGTTAGTTTCTTCTTTAGAAAAATTAATTGCCCCAACACCAACCCATGCAACCCTTGGTGAATAACATGTAGTGGGGAGAGTACGCTAGTAGGGATTGCAAGTATATTTTATCCCATCTCCTAAGAAATACCATTAACATTCTTCTATTGATCAAACAACTAACACCCACTTTGTCTTCCATGTCCTAAATTTCGTTCAATTAAACCTCCTTCCATAAGACTAGCGAGGGTTATTCATTTTCACAAGGGTTTCTTTTTCCAGGCCAGATGGAAAGGGGAAAGAGTTAATCTTCTTCACAAATTTATCTCCACTACTTAGCATATTCATGGCTATAAGAAGGGAATCAAGAGTATTTTTCCAGTGAAGGAATTGGAGGGATACATGTTGTAACATTCTATGAGAGTAGAATAAAAAATTCTAGCAGGGATCGGGGGGTGGAGTGCTCATCACAACAAGGAGTATAGGTAGCTAAATGGGATAGACAGTCACCACGGATAAGAGGGGAGGGAGGTAAGAGCCTAGGGTAGAGGGAAGGTAACCCACTATTTAACGACGATGGGGAAGGCTCCAGTTGATGCATTGGGAAACACCACACAAGAACATAGTGATAATTATCATGTCAATTTGATGTGATAGGAGGGGGACATTAAGAGTAATGATGGTAAGGGTTCCCTCCAAATATTTACACCTTTGAGCAAGTCTAGTGTATGCTACACCAGATAATCGATCCAATCCATATGTTATATTCCTTGCAAATCGTTTAATTGGAGAAGAGAAGTGAAATTTCTTGCAAAGAGGAATGAGTAGGAGCTAGAGAAAGTGATAAAAAACCATAATTGAAGTAGGAAACCCCCTCAGATCCATCCCACCAATTCAAATCCAAAATGAAATCTTCATTGCATATATACTTTTTATATAGCATACTTATCAATTTTTAAATTCCACAACTATTAATGATAATATTGCATATTATGGCATTAGGTTAGTTAGGTCTTAATGTGTATTCAACCTTAGCTAGTGAAGATTATATAACTAGACCTTCTGGGACTATTGGAAAAGGGCTAATGAGTGTTACAAGGTTTATAAGTTGTGTGTTAGGAGGATGTAGAGTATATTTTTATTATTGATTTCATGACAGACACATAATCCTATTATGGCTTGTGATTATAATGAATTTTGTTTAGTAATATTAATGAAGACCCCCATTTCATTTTCATGTCCAAAAAAATTATGATATGATGTATTATAGTTATTTTCTTTTCAGCATATTCATGTTTAGTGGATAATGCATGTTTCTTCTAAGAATGTCCCTCACTTGTGGAAATATAGTTAGGCTTTCATGTTGCATATATAAAGTTTCAATAATGGATTACCTTCGATTATGCAACCCTATACACCATTAAATATCTCAGTAGTGCTTTGTCTAAGGCCTTCCACTTTCTTTATAGTTGAAAATGCCACCTTATTGTTAGACACAAAGAAAGACCCATGGGTCTTAAAAGGAGCCAAAATGGAGTATGGGAATAGAGAAATACCTTTGTGAATAAAGGGGATTGAATGGCATTTGATCTAATTTAAATATAGTAGCATGGATGATATATTAAGATATGTTAGCCATAAGTCAAATTTTTCATATATATATATATATATATATATATATATATATATATATATATATATATATATATATATATAGATATAGATATATATAGATATAGATATATATAGATATATATAATTTCATTTCTTCTCACCCCACTCTTTTCCCTTTATGCCCATTATGAGACCTCCCTCACCAACCACCCCAAGCATTCTTGTATAACTATGTCATACACTAGTAGTGTGGATGGAGGGATGTAGAGAGGATTAACACTTCTCCTTTCTGGGATTATTTTCTCCAACATCCATAGTGCATATGGCACTTCACATTTATCTACATTATGCACTTAAATTGACCTTATACCTCCACACTCTTCCTTTATTTTCATCTTTCTATGACATTATCTTCACCCCTACACTTCCATTCTCCAACCTTAGTATTGATGACATGCTCTATCCTTTATATATATTTCATACTTTATATTCTACCATACTCCACCATTTTCCCTCTAAATTCCAAAAAACTCTTCACTCCACCATGTGCTACCTTTTCCCAAAACAAATAGAAAATTAATTTGTAACTAAGACTTAATACAAGAATTTATTTTTGTACATGTATGACTCATCAACACCTAGGATGATTCTAAATCAAAATTTAAAGCTTGTTTAATGTATTTAGTATTAATAGATTAAATATAAGTGTTTTTAACATCTTTATTGATTTCCTAAATTCTTAGACGGATCCAACAAAATTTTGGTTGATAACTTGTCATATCATTGGTTAGATTTAATTTTAGGTGTTACTAAGGATGTATTTCATTCTTTATAGAAAATTGGGTTTATAATATATTAATAAGGTGTTTAAGAAGACAAAGTTTGTAGCATGCATGAAATACATTGATACCTTCATTTATTCTTCCAGAATATTTCTTCTTATGATAAAATATGGCACCCACAAAAATATAAATCCCAATCACCCAAATGTTAGTATTTTGCAACATAAGAAGGCTAACCACTATTACTGTAGTAGCTCTTTTTGTCTCTTTGGATATATTTCCTCCAGCTCGAGGGGTATTTCGCTAAGGATGATATTCTTAAGGCTATGTAGTAGTGTTGTCTTGTTGGGTCTTGTCCCAGGTTTGGAGTTAATTAGCCAAACAAATCCCTGTACTATGGACCCTTTCAGCAACAGTCTGCGGAGCATGAACTGAGGTCTCACCAGAAGTAGTATGGGAGGGTGCTAGAACCAGGTTTCCACACCCTTGAGATGTCTGAGAGGTACGACTACTTCTCTATTTGTTCCTATGTGCAGGTCACTTCTCGCACTTCCCATTCTTCGCAACCTGATACACTGCCTTCATGCAACCCTAACTAGGGGTTATGCCACGCTCTGCGCTATTACCTGGGAACTTACTTATCTTGCAGTGTTAATTAATTACCTCTGCCTACTTGAATTTCTTAAGCTATAATTAGAAATACAAAACATTCATACACGATTGCATAGTAAATAAATAATATACTTGCAAATTATATCTAATAATGCATTAAAACAGGAAAATATACACAGAATTATAGCAAAACTTCTCTTTATTGATTCTCCTAATGGTTATATACTTGATCGGCCCTGCGCACTCAGCTGTAGACTACTATGCCTCTACACACTGAAATGTGGAGCCTTCTCCTACTCTATATGCCTCTGCACACTGAAATGCGGAGCCTTCTCCTACTCTGAAATGCGGAGCCTTCTCCTACTCTTCACTTTGACTCAATCACTTATACTTCTCATGCTTCCCTTCTATTAGTTTTCTTTTACACTTAGAGCTTCATTCTATTTATACAATCCCTTGGTCTGTGGACCATGGGTAGGTCTATCTAGCCAAAATTACATTACAAAACTAGGGCAGAAAACCCTGTGAATCTATTATGGCTTCACACATGCGGTTCCCGAAGCTTTTACAAAAGGATTTGGTCAAAGCTTGGGCTTTAAGCCCCAAAACATGCCTTGGGGGGATTCCATGCCGAATAGGCCCCCAACACAAACATTGTGACTTGCCCTCAAGTCACTTGATTGACGTGAAGATCTTTGCACAGAGTCCCTCCAACTCTGCTCGAACTGCTGCCAAGTCAGCAATGCATTGAGCTACTGCTTACTAGATCTGTTGCATGCATTTTTTCAATACCGTTGTGTTAGAAGTGCTTCTCTGCATCTGTGCCTATATCCCTGCATGTGTTTATAGTCCCGCTACTTCTTTCAGATCCTTGGAGCATGAAGACTGTGCTTTTATCAGCTAGTCAGGTAGTTGGCCCACCCGTGTAGGGCTTTAATCGGATACCATTAACTTTTCCTGGGAAAGGCTCTCCATTTAGTTTTACCAACTATACTGTGTCTCTATTTGTGACCTCCTTAACAATGTATGGTCCTAGCCAAAGCATTCTAAACTTTCTTGGGAATTTATCAAACTTACTGTCATACAATAGCACTAAATCATTTACCTTGAAGGTGTGTAACTTAATATGGTGATCGTGCTAGGCCTTCTCACACTGCTTTTGCACCTGTTGATGAAAGCTAGCCAGGAACTGTTCCTCCTCAAGTTATTCCAACTACGGGAGCCTTTCTTCCAAGGCTTTGTAGTCTGTCATATCTATGAGTCCTACTATGCATAAACTAGGTACAATATACTCCATTGGCATGACATCTTCCATGCCATAAACCAACTGGAAAGGTGTTTGTGCCGTCAGTTTCTTGCATGTTGTCCTATAAGCCCATAGTACTACGGGCACGCGCAGGTCCCAATCACTTCGCTACACATTACAAAATTTGGTTAGCACAGTCTCCAGTATTTTGTTGAATGCTTCTACTATCCCATTGGCTTGTGGGTGATACAGTGTG
This sequence comes from Pinus taeda, assembly GCA_000404065.3. Classification (NCBI taxonomy): domain Eukaryota; kingdom Viridiplantae; phylum Streptophyta; class Pinopsida; order Pinales; family Pinaceae; genus Pinus; species Pinus taeda. Next base: position 49,311 of record APFE030801521.1, read on the forward strand.
CTTTTTTTACGATACACCAAAAACTCTTCTATTATCACATTGATGGTTTCATTCAAGAAATGTGTACAATGACTTGCTGTGCTTTTGTCTAACGAGTCAAGTACTCTGTCGCAGTGATAATGTATCTTGCACCCATTTTTCCCTGAAGTTTGATAGGTTCTACAAAGTCGATTTCCCATTTTTCAAAGGTTTTCGGTGTCATTTGTGGATTCAAAGGCATCTCGTCCCTCTGCGATGGTTTACCTGTTCTTTGACATATATCACGTGCCTTATAATGTGCTTTTGAATCCAAGGGAAGGGTTGGCCACCATAACCCTACACGGAAAATCTTTTGTGTGGTTTCTCGTTTTGCATAGTGTCCTCCTGCAACGCCCCCATGCACTTCTGCGAGGATCTCACTTGGTTCAAATTCAGGTATGTACCTTCGCAGTATCTCATCATTGCCCAGTTTATATAGGTGCCTTGCAATGACAAAAAAATTAGCTGCATGCACCACTAGTTCCTTCTTCTGCTGGTCAGAGTATTCCTTCGACGTAGTTCTCATTGTCAGAAAGTGGATTATATCTTCAAAGTGTCTGTCCGCTACGCAGACAGCAAAGAGCTGTGCATCTGTTAATCCTTCCTCCAAGCTAGTAGGTTCCTCTCCTATCTCAATTCGCACAAGTGATTCGGTCCTGAGTTCAAGTGTCCAAGCTTCACAATGACCTCAAAGTCATATTTTTGGAACAATAAGAGCCACCTGCATGTATGCCCCCCAACATAGGCTTGTTGACCAAGTATTTTAGTGCGGAATGGTTTGTATAAATATTGAAATGTCTCCCTAGCAAATAGTGTCAGTATTTTTGGAGTGCTTACACCATAGCCAACACCTCGCGTTCGGTTGTGGTATAGTTCTTTTTTGCTTTAGACAATTTGCGACTTGCAAATGTGATAGGGTAGTCCAAGCCTTCTCCACTTCTTGAGTTAGCACCACCCCCAGCACTATACATGACATGTCAACATGGACATGAAACTCCACATCCCATTCTGGGAAGATCAAGATTGGGGTGGAGGCCAATTTCTCTTTTCATATATCTAGGCTCTTCATGCAATCATCATTCCAGCAGAATGTGACATCATTTTTCAATAGCTTTTCTATTGGCATGGTGATTTGGGCATATATTTTGATTAACTTCCTGTATTACCCCGTATGTCCGAAGGTAGCGTGCAACTGTTTAACACTTTGCGGTGCTTCCAAGTTTAGAATGACTACAATCTTTGTGTGGTCTACTATTAGTCCCTGTTTGTAGACCACATGTCCAAACAAGTTCCCAAAGGGAACAAGGAAAGTACACTTTTTGAAGTTCAGTAGGATTTTATGTCGTCAACAAGTATTTAGCATCAAGCGTAATCTTGCTACATGGTCCTTAACCAATCCAAATACAATCCAGTCATCCAGATAGACCTCTAGGAATTTGTGGATATACTCTTTGAAGGCTGCAACAACTATGCACGAAAAGAGGGTTGGTGTGTTCTTCAACCCAAATGGCATAGTGGTGTATCGAAACCAGCCCCACTCAGTCACGAAGTTGGTCTTGCTCCTGCCTTTTGAGGTGATTTTGATATGGTGGTATCCTGAGAACCCATGAGTAAAACAATATGGTTCTTGGTCGTCGACATTTTCTAATACTTCATCTATGAACGAAGTTGGGAATGGGTCATGCACACATGCATCATTTAATTTCCTGAAGTCCACACATATTCTTATCTCACCCTTCTGCTTCTTCTCCTGCACTACCATAGGGCTTACCCATTCGGATTCTTCCACAGGCTCAATGATTCTAGTTGTGAGCATTTTGTCTAGTTCTACGTAGATCTTTTCCTCGTACTTCAGATTCAAATGGTAAGGCCTCTGCTTAACCGGCTTTGGGTCAGGTTTTAGGGTCATTTTCATCATCCCTAAATCCCCAACGATCCCCCTTAAATCGGTGATCTTGGTCGGGAATAAATCTTAGTACTCGCGGAGTAACTCAGTGACCTTATCCACCGTGGCATCATCCTAGTAGTCACCGAGTATTGCATACTTCAGTTCGGCCTCCATACCAATGTTTGCGTGCTTTGTCTTTACTGGTGGGGTAATGTCAGGGTCTTCAATCAATGTCCCTTTAGATGTTAACTTTTCGCAGATCTTCGTTGCCTTCTTCAATGTTTACATTGTAACACTCCAGCACACAACTTAGCTAGGTCACCCATTCAGGCTAAAGCACTTCCATTGGATCCTTGGGCATTTTAAAGATAGATGCTTTTACTTCTTGTAGCGCATCATCAAAGTATCCCACCAATGATCCTCAAACATGAAGGTTAACAAGAATCCTTTGCAGAAGATATCCCATTCAATTGTGCCATGGCAGAGTTCCATTTCTATATACCAATTCATGGGTATAATATCTAGGGTATGACAAAACAAGTGCACTCACTCATGTTGTGGCTCTTCCCAATAGACCTTTATCTATTTTGTGAGGTGTTCACATTGATCATCCTGTCAATCATACCTGTCTTTTAACCTTATATGAGGCTTCCTAAACTGCGTGCTCATCATCCTTTGGTAGTCACGCTAGTCCTCAAAACATCATTGGTGCATACCCCACCATCTTGTGGGCGTAGCTTGCAATACCCATTTCAGAGCATCGAAACGTTGTCGTTCTAGTACTTATCTTTCAAATCTGTTCAAGAAGTCATCCACCTCACTTAACCTATCATATGTAGGCATACCTCTTACCTTTCTCACTATGTAATGTAGTGATCTCATCAACATTTTACAGTTGAGCGTGGTTACCTTGTGTAACCAATTCTGCCATCATTCAATCTCTTCATCGCAATTTGAGGTGCAAGAGAATTCATGATCCCATGAGATTCAGCCATCTGTGGTTTGATTTACCCAATCTTGCTCGCACGCGGTTATCTTGTATATGCAGTCTAGATCGTCGTCGCTATCATAGTCATGCACTGACTTTGTGTAGTGCAATCCCTTCTGCAAGGTCTAAAGGTACCACTATGTGCAGAGACATTTTCTCAAAAATCATCTTGCACTTCTTTAGATTTATCACTCCATTCATGTCAGTGGCCCAATATATTCCCAATAGCATGAGGTAGGGATTGTTTTCATCAACAATCTCTATCACTTTGAAATATGCTAGCGCACTTTCTCCTTCGATATATACTATGATTCCCTACAATCTCCCCATAGGTGGGATCTTTTGTTGGTTTGACATCCGTAGTTAGATAGGAGACCATTGCCACATAGGCCTGCCCATGTTCTCCCATGTCTACTTTGGCAGGACATTCGCATCTGATCCTGGATCTAGAATCACTTGGTCCATCTCATATTCCCCGATCTGCGCAGTCAATCTCATTTTCGGCGTCAATGAAGCTCCTCTTAGCTTCCACGAAGGTCTCCTTAGCATGCTCCAAATCAAATTCTGGTTCCTTCATTGGAGCCTTGCAAACCCAGGTACTTTCTTCAAGTTGCTTGCCTTTGTCATAATTTCACTCTAGAGCACGATAGTTACATTAGGGTCTTCCTCGCATAGCTCAGACCTCATCATTTGCATGTTCTGAGTTGGGCAAGGTTGGAGTGCTCCTTTATCGTGCAACCTCACTATCAGTGTGGGACAATCCTCTTTCTCATGGTCAAACAACATAAAATACAAACATGATTGTCGCGTTGGGTTCGTATAATCACCGACAGAGTTCCCTGGTCCTCTACAATTGTAACATATCAGTTGTCTGCAACCTCTTCCTGGCCCCCCTCCACCTCGGCCTCGTCTGCATCCCTAAAATTCGGTGCCCGCCATTCCTCTGTTTTTATTGAGGGCCCATGTTTTAGCTTGAACTCTGTAGATAGGAGTTCGATCCATCATCAGTTCATAATTTCGACAGGTGCACTCATCATATCCTACTGACCTATAAAAATTATAGAACAATTGTTCTGAATTTTGCGTATACTTTGTAATAGATGGCAGTTATTTATAACATGCTTTCCTCCTATCTGATAAATTGTGCTCCATAGTACAGGTGTTGCGCTTGGTCTTGTTTGTGCCTCCAGCCTTAGTGGCATTGCCCCCCCTCCCTCAAGGTAATTCGCGAATACTATGCAGTGGTCCTTGTCATGCCCCTGGCCATTACATTTTATGCACCATACCTCATCGCGCACCTTTGGGCGGGTTGTCCTGTCTTGTTTCAAAATCTGCATCTCTAGGCACAAGTTTTTCAACTTCGCGTGAATCTGCTGAACTCCCAGGTTAGGATCTTGTATCAGAATCTTGCACAATCTCATTGCGACCTCCAAAGCCTCATCCTGAGTAGTTAACCTTTGTTACAACATTGTGTTTCATAGATGCGGTGTTAACGATGCAACAAACCATTCGCGGTGTTGCCCATATATTAATGTCATGTTCGCTTCACGAATTATGCACTTCAGTCTTTGATCCAACTCCCACAGGGTTTTGCCTAGTAGCATTGTGATCTCCTTGAATCCAATGATTGATTGTGCCTCTGACTTTGGCCTACTAAATTCGTTATTTAGCATAGCTTGGATATCTGTGATTGCCAAATTAGGATTGTCATTGGAATTCTTAATATACTAGGTCAGTATGTGATCCTGCAGAGTGCTGACCAATGTTGCCTTCTTTATATTATCATCCATGACACCCTGTGCTTCCCATACAACTTTTATTACAAACCAAAACTAGTCTAGCTCTTCATTCTGTACTCCCTTGAACACTGATAGCTTTATCACACTTGCCATACTGCTTCATGGAGGTGGTGGAGGTGGTATGGGTGATGATGAGGGTGAAGGCAGTGAAACTAGTGGTGGTGTGGGTGGGGGTGGTATGCGCGGAATTCTTTGTCTTATCAGATTGATCACACTTCTTGGCAAGACCTTCGTGAGATCTTCTTTGCCTCTTCGTAGAGGTGAAATCAAGGGGCTAGTTTCTAGTCTTGTGCTACCTTTGTTCCTATAGATTCTCCCACTACGCGTAGCCCCAAACATCAATTTATTCATGTAACCCACTTTTCACACAGTAGCATTTTAATCCAAGTGTTCAAAGATTTAATGTACTTACCTTGCAATCCCTTCAGGAAGCATTGTTCTGCCTCGCTATAGCTGATTGAAGTATCTACTGTGAATTTGATGATGAATCCTCCTATGATTTGATCAAGCCAATGATCGAAAATGTGCGTGATCTTATCTTTCGATGCTTCCAGTTTGTGCACCAATTATGGAGTCCACACAATAGTTTGTCAAGTTTACACCTTCCTTGGATATCTGCTAGCTTTGGAATCCACTCATACAACTCAGTGGGGAAGGATGCAAAGAAAATTTCATGGATCTTCGTATACAAGTAGCAATCTAACCACTCTTCCTTTGATAGTCATGAATTCCTATTTCCCTGTGCTGTGAACTCATGAATCTTTCTGTCTAACCAATCTTAAATTCCTTTATTTATCGGATTGGAGTGATATGACATTAGACATCTCTATACAGATCACGGTCCTGGCAATGCAACCATTTGTTTGCTTGTTGGGGCCTGATCCAGGTTCAAAGATAATTAGCCAAACAAATCCCTTTACTACTAGCCCTTTTGGTAACAGTCCATGGAGTGTGGTCTGAGGTCTCAACTGAAGTAGTATAGGAGGGTGCTAGAACCAGGTTTCCACACCCTTGAGATGTATAAGAGGTACGATTGGTTCTTTGTTTATTCGTGCGAGTAGGTCGCTTCCCGCACTTCCCGTTCCTCACGGCCTGATACACTGCCTTCGCATAGCCCTAACCAAGGGTTGTGCTGCACTCTACACTATTACCCGAGATCTTACTTATCTTCCAGTGTTAATTAATTACCTTCACATACTTGAATGTCTTAAGTTATAATTAGCAATCCAAAACATTCATACATGATCACACAGTAAGTAAACAATATACTTGCAAATTATATTTAATCATGCATTAAACGAGGAAAATATACACAGAATTACAGCAAAACTTCTCTTTATTGATTCTCCCAACAACTACAGACTCAACCTACCCTACGCACTCAGCTGCAGGGGTATGCTCACTCAACTACAGACTAGGCCTCTACGAACTCAGTTGCAGAGCCTTCTCCTACTTTACGACCTGCAAACACACTCTACACTTCGACTCAATCACTTAGACTTTTCATGCTTCCCTTCTATTAGTTTTCTTTTACACTTAGAGCCTCTCTCTATTTATACAATCCCATCATCTGCAGACCATGGGTAGGTCTATCCAGCTGACATTACATTACAAAAACTAGGGCAGACAACCCTGTGATTCTATTATGGCTTCGCACTCCATGCCCGCGAGCTTTTAGAAAACGATTTGGTCAAAACTTGGGCTTTAAGCCCCAAAACATGCCTTGAGGGGATTCCATGCCCAGCAAGTAGGGATCAATGTGAAAAATGAAGTGTAAGACTTAATAAAACAATGTGCTTGTAGTAATGGTATATGATAGTGGAAAATAAAAAAATAAAAGGAAAATTAGGGGAATAAGGAAATGGGATGTTCTAATGTTAGTGCTTGCTAATATAAGGGATAACTCAGTCATTAGGCATTGAATAAACTAAATAATTAGTTTCTTACAATCAACCCTTTGAAGTAGGCTATATGGTTGAAAAGGGTTATTCTACCACATTGAACCTCTTGGAAGAGAAAACCAATCTATTCCATTCATGTAATACCCTTGATAAAAATCCATGTAATAAAGTTAATAAAGGAAAAATAAGACCAAGGTCATGAGACATGTATTCCAAGCTGAATGTTGGGTGAAACATTCTAGTGGGTGTTGATTTGGTTTATTATGGCTAAGAACATTGGCAAATGAATTGAAAAGGCAAAGATGCATTTATTGATATTTTACTTATGAAAATAATGGAAATTAGGATAAAAGGAAGCATAAAAGTCATAGGTATTATGTGAGTAGGAAATTGAAGGAAAATAGAGGAAATTGAAGAAAATAAAGGGCTCATTAATAAAAAAGGTTTATGAGGATGACTTCACAACCTTTTATTCAATTTAATTTCACAGCTCTCTTTATTCTCTCTCTCATAATCTTGCACACTTTGAGCATTCTTGGAGAACTCTAGCATTGAAGAAAGGAAGGAAAATGAAGGATAGGAAAGGAAAGGAAAGAAAGAATCAAACAAGGAAGATTTGGATCAAAAGGATACAACGGGATTACTTGTATGTATCGAGTTGCTTGTATGATTTCATTGCTATTTTTGGCATGGATGGTATTTGCATGTGTATATTTGGTTCTCTTGTTGTTATTGGCATGGGTTTTTCCAGGTGTGACAGTGGTTTCTAGCCTTGCCTTGCGATTTCTGGATTACCAAGGTATGACGGGGTTCTCTCATTTTGTTGAGCTAAATTTATGGATGGTTTTGGAACCAGGTGAGGTGGTATCAGGAAAATTCCTAAGGGCCTAGGAAACCATTTACGTGGAGATGAGAAAATTCAAGGTACTGGTGAAGAAATCTAGAGGCATCCATACTTGTTTCGAGTCTAGTTATCCCTTGATCAGTTTTGTCAAGATCGCAGTAATGCCTATTAGTGTATGTTTATTGTTTGGCTTAGGAATGCCTTGATCGATAATGGTGAGATTGTGGTAGATCCTGGTTGTATAGTTGAGGGTTTCGGGCCTAGAAATCCCTTGACCAGTAATGACAGGGTATGTGATAAATACTAAGGAATTCCTAGTTGTTTTTTTGTGAGTCCCACATCCATGCTTGAAATATGGCTCGAGGGTGCTTGGTTGAAAGAAAGGATTAGTTCAGCCCAATCTATGGTCAGGTGGTATGTTGAATTCCCTAACTTGGTTGGCTTTTTCATATGTTAATAAGAGCTCTTTTCCCCTTGTATTCCAGAAGTATTTATACTTTTTATGATGTGGCTTTGATGGTTGTTCTATTATTGTTATTATTCTGGTTATATGCTAGTTATAAACATGGTTTTATGACATATTCTAGTTATGACTCTTATCAATTTTTTATTAGTAAATGTATGGTTAATGAATGTATGACCTAATATATGATAATGCAACTATTGTGAGAGGGCATCAGACCTCCTTAATGATTCTTAGATAAGTATGAGACCCCTATGTTCATATATGTAATTATGACCTATAAGTTATATGTTCATGACGTGTTTGACGGAATGACTATCATGTTTAGGCCTTTCTAGTTAAATTTATTGCCTAATATTTGTATGGAAAGCTTTGTCTTTGTGTCAATTATTGTTTTATAATGTTTCATCAAGTTCTCTAAAGTGATCTAGAGACTAGCCCTGAAAAAGTGGCTTAGATCTCTTGGTCACAGGCACAAAACTAGGTTACAGTTGAATTTAGGTAGTGTTGTGCTAGCGTCTCAGAGTCTAGGACATTGAAAAGAGGTTTAACTCGAGGTTTGGCCACCTAGAAGGGTGGTTTCGCCCTTGGGAGTCTTGTAGGACCTCAGTGAAGTTAATAAAGTTTTGTTTGGACGATTCCACTTCTTTAAATGTACCTAGGAGGTTGAGTCATATCATAATAAATATTCATCACATATTTACCCTAGTGGACCAATGAACTTGGGTAAGTGTGGGAAGAGGGTCTTACAATTCATCACTTCGGTGTCTACTTAAAGTGAAAGGAATTATGTTAATGCAATATACCCCAAACTTCTTGTTTAAAAAACATTAGAGAATCATTTCTTAAAGGGATAAGTGTGCCACTTAGAAATATGAATATAGAGGAGTTATTTTATGGTTGAAATTTACTTTCAAATTTGCAACTTATTTTGATAAAAAAAATGGAAAAGTGCAAAAATAAAAAATAAAATGAAAAAGGGGGTAAGCTTCTCATATTTCTTATTCATATGTTAATAGTGAATCCATAATTAATCCTTCATGTGAGTATTATTACAAGAATATACTATAACATATAAACAATAATTGAAAAAACATAACATAAAAATACAACAAATTAGATCAATACTTCAAAGCTTCATTAGTCATCAATGTTTTTATACAAAAGATCAAGTCAACATTATCCCTAAGGTCATATAATTTAATTCCTTCATTTATTTCATTTCTTTCACTTCTTCACAGTCTTCTAATTTGCCAAATCCCCTTAAAATGGAGAAAGAATTATTTTCAAAAGAGTGACTCAAGTCTCTTGAGAAATAAAATATATTTTATTTCTAACTACATGACAAGTCAGCAATTCATAAAATATTGAAGTAGTTAGATCCATGGCTAGAAATATCAATACACGTGGATGGTAGTTTCCTCAAGATATATCATCCTCACTAAAAATGGTCAATCATATGCAACAAAAACCTCCAAGAGAGGATGCACCATCCATAAATATATATTATATGATGGCCATAGCTAAATGTGTCCACATGAAATTTTCCCTTCAAGAATGGATACATGAAAAATATCATAAAATGCTCTTTAATGTACGAGTTATATATATATATATATTATATATATATATATATATATATATATATATATATATATATATATATATATGTATATATGCATGTATATATGCATGTAGTTTAATCTATGAGCACATGTTGATGCATCGACCTAAAACAACCAACAAAGTGCACCCACCAAGGTGCATGAGAGATACAACAATAAAAAATTCCTCTTGTGAGGATGCTCCATATATAACCTACAAAAATAGAAAGTGGTCCACAAGATGGAGGCAACCAATCCATATGTAGAATCCCAAGGCAACAAACTCTATGTATGGACAAGCCAGATGAAGTAGTAAAAACACAAAATAGTAAGTGGATAATATCCATAAGGAAAATATAAGGAGATAAGGGTAAATTAGGGATTTAACCATATAAAAATGTCAGGAAATAATAAAATCTATATCTCTAGGAATAACAAGAAGTGTCTCCACAATTCAAACCTTGAATAAGCTCAAAAATAATAATATGACAAAATAAATGCATGTAAAAAGCCCCAAAAATGGCCCTCCAAGTATGTTAAACCCCCTCCATAAAACTCCTCGATAATCACTCTAATAAAATAATATATATGCCAAGTGAAAGAGATTAGGGCACTCTCTAATGAAGGTTAAACAATGACACATGTAAATGAAATTTCGTTGCAATAATGATGAGAGAACATCTAGGAAAGGTGTTCACTAGAAAAGTGTGTTGTGTAGCTAGTTTAACTGCCATAGGTGAATGTACCATTGTTAAATTCCTAAAAAATAAACTATTACTCCATGTGACATGTCACAAATATGTCTAGGCAACCCAACAAAGTACACCTTAGAGAAGTATGTCAACCTCTCCAAGAAACAATAAAATAATGCAAATTTTGGTAATTGTGATCAAGAAAATGGGAATACCACTATAAATCAATAACCAACTCCAAATAACACCTTCAAATGTGTAATGTAAGTTTACGAAGTTAGGAAACCTAGCTACAAATTTTAACTATATAAATTAGATTATTTAACCATTAAATAGTTAAATCAACCTCAAGTGTGTGCACCAAGGTAAATGCTAATCCCCACCAAAAAGTCCCATGAACATTTGTGCTATTGAAGGGTGTATTCTAATAAGATGTTGTACAATGTAAATAAAATATGCTCTATAGGCTAGCAAAACCCCACCATGATAGGGTGTTAGATGGAGGTGTTATGGCACCCCTAATGTTGAAAATTTATGGGATAAACAAAATAATGTGAGATAAAAGTAAGCCATTCCAAATGTGTGTATAATTAATGATACAACACTTGAGTAGGTGCATGAGGTGAGGTTTTAAGGTGAAAGTAGACGATCAATAAGCTAGTATGTGCAACATGAATAGGAAAATTAGAGATAGAGGATTAATATTGAGAATCTTAGGTGAGGGATTCTTATGCCAAATCCAAGGCTGATGAGGGTAAAGTTCTAGAGGAGAAGGAAGGCTTGAGTGGTACTATAACACTTATTCTTGAGTATAGTATCTTTGCCCCTATATTATTACGTCTTTTCCCGTTTGGTATTCTCATGATACTTTTTATTTCTTACACTTCAAATGTTATAGTTAAATTGATTAGGAGATTAGAGGTCAATTTAGGTGTATATGGCTTAGACATGGTATTATTAGAGGGGAAAGGTTTATTATTTTCTAGGATTATCTATCTTTTGGAACGAAGGATCTACTCTCAAGCATTTGTCTACTGAGGTTTTCTTGTCCAAATTTTACTAGCATTGGATGCCGCTGTGCCTCATTGTTTGTATTGACTCTTTTCATCCCTATTTGGCATTTGTTTTTATCTAATTTCCCTAATCCCTCCAACTATTCCTCCTCTCCTTGGTGGCTAATTATGGAAATAACTCCCATGGGAAACAACCTTGCAACAACTAGTATAGGGGCCTTAGGATAAGCGATGTTTGCTTCTTGAAATTGTAGCCTCATGGAAAGAAAAAATGCTTAATCTATACACAAATTAACACTACTAAAGCTGATCATTTCTATTCATGTATATTTCCTCCAAATATAAAGGACGAAATGCAAATCCTAGAACCTTGAGTGAAGTAGAAAAGATTGAAAGTGACGATAAAACAAATATTTTAAGAATATAAAGGTTAATATTTTGATTGTAAGTTCTCTACAACTAGAGATAACAAGGTATGAACATTTGAGCTTTTCTAGATCACTAATTCCTTCATAGCCCAATTTATGGAGTTAATCGCTAAAGTGGTATTTGGAGTCAACATTATATTTTAGAGATACATTAAAAGTCAAACAACAAGAGAATGCAAGAGGAAGCATGAACTCAATACATAAGAGTCACTCTCTCAATATTATCATTTTATGGGAGTGCCTAATCCCTGAACAGCATCTGCAACAAGAGATTCGTTAAGCATGATTTCCAGTGGGATTTCCAAACTAATTATGACTTGATATCGAGCTCATTAAATCAATATTCTTGTATGATTTTTTACTTTCTAGTTAGTCCAAGTTTTTTAAAATACTTTGTCTAAGTTGATACATAACTTATTTGTTTTAACTAAGGTTGTTCTTGATATGGAAAAGTAATTAATGATTACATTTTTAACATCCTCTAATTTTGTTTCCTTATTGGAGGACCATAGGGGGTTATGGATGTAACCTTTTTGGTATAATTTAATATAGATACTATCGTAAAAGAAAGAAAATAAAGACCACCTTGATAAAAAAATAACATAAATCCCAACATAAGGTACACCATTACTAAGATATTATTATATCAAAATTCAAGATTAGACCTTTGGAAAAGGTTATATTATCATCATATGCAGTACCCCAATTTTTAACTCAAATCTAGGAAATAACATATCAATGAGGTTATTAACATCATGAAACATCATACCCGGATGCGGGTGCTGGCACGTCACAGGAGGTCGAGCCACATGCCCAGCATGTGCCGCCCCGTGCTAATGAGAATGGTTAATGGGAATTAGCCGTCAAAGTTTAATACTCCGCAGCTCGAGCTCTGGGAATTCAATGTAGAGCAGAAGGAATAGATGGAGTGGCAGGTCACAGTTATTGCTCGTTTGCGACGAAGGAATGAGGCAGGATATCAAGGTGTAGAGGGGCAGACGCGAGCGCATTGGCATGGTGAGGTTGAGGAGACGCAAACGCGGTAGGTCTCTGGGTGGATGGTTATCCTACCACCTTGCCAAGCAGTCTTGGCTTCCCGTCGCAGCAATTCAGGCATATGCCTTACATGGGAGCTGCACATCACGAGCATTCAAGGCAAACTAGTTTCGAGGAGCGAAATTCCTCCCTCAGACAAAGGTGGCTCAGAGGTTGTCACACCTGAGTGGGACTTGTGGAGAGACCCGCCCTGTGCATGGTCTTACAATTCACCTCAGGTTCACGAGGAAGACAGAGGGGTTTCCATGGCAAGGTTGCGGGAGCGGCAATCAAGCAGAAGGGGACCTAGGCGAGGTTCCTCCTCTCGCACACCAGCAGCGGATGAGCACCATCACTGCTGCTGCTGCTACTGCTACAGGCGGGCGCGGGCTACACCAATTCAAGCTGGGCAATTCCTGGAGGTTAGCTACTCAAGTGAAAGGGAGCCAGTTCTTCTAGCATTCGGCTCAGCTGTGTTCACCCTGGGCAGCTCAAAGGATAATGCAGGTATCAATGCTCATATTTCAGTTCTTTTAACAAAAATTCCAGAAGGGAATGATGGCGGGAAATCACCAAGATTGGCGGCACCACCTCTAGAGGGCACTGGGGTGGAGATCCCTGTTCTGTAGCCATCAATTGAGGCGGGCAACTCAGGGAAGGAGCCTCTGCATGCCCCCTCGCATCCCCAGGTGCCAGAACCTCAGGGCAAGGCAAAGGATCCATGGACCGCCATGTGGGAGGGAATCCCTGAGGGCCAGGGATGGTGCACTATCGTGGAAGAAAAAGGACCCTGCGACGACTGATACTCCGACGCGCGCTCCGGCACATGCCTTCCTCTCTCAGCTCGGGTCCAGGATAACGGTCTCTGCGGGTATTTGGGTTCTGGTCATCACTGTATTTGTTCACTTGCAGTCTTTTACATTGTCTTGTTTATGCTGGTCTAGTTTACTCTTAGTTTTTAATACTGTCATGTACATGTCAGTCCACTGTAAGTTCTCTGTCGGTCCACAGTCAGTTTTTGATGGAAGCCCCTGCGTGGGCAGTCATGTTCATGTTTAACTCAATGCGGTTCTATGTCCGGCTGCTTGTCAAAGTCATATTAGTTTCCAGCCTCAGTAAGTTTTTGGAGGAATTTTGGAAGTCCTGTAGGTGCTGCCCCTGCGAGGGAGCTTTTTGTTTCTAAGCTAAGCTATCCAAGGTGCCACTGTTGGCCCTGGACGGACTGTCTCACTGATTGTAAAATTTACCTGTACATATAATACAATAGACTAGCTAGTTTTTTACCGAGAAAAAAAAACATCATGAAACATCATGAGGCAATTTCTAACAATCTTGTAACTTTGCTTAGGAAAATCTTGCCAAGGAGACAAGGGTGTTCTGAACATAGAAAAATTATATAAAAGGAGACATAGAGAGATGCTAACCCCATCGTAGTGACACCAACATCGTACATCTACACACCAATTCATTAAGAAGCATCAACAACATCATCAAATGTCTTCCTCCTAACACCATCATCTAAGCCCTTAGGAACTAGAACCACCATCATCTAAGCCCTTAGGAACTAGAACCACCATCCATATCCAAGATAAGAATATATACCAAACCATGCCATAATGAGATAGTATGCTCCAAAACCCACCAAAATTGCAACCAAGGGTGATTAACGAGGCAAGTACACATGAGAATACCCCTAAATATCAAGCATAATTATCTCGCCAAGAAGTTGTGACTCCTCAAATCCAAACACATCTAAGAAATCAACAAAATATCTTCGTCAATGTGATTGAAATCACAAAGTGAAACTTCGTACAATGTGACGTGTAATAGAGAGAATGATCATTATCTTTATTTATAAAATCTCGAGTAGTGTCATCTCTTTCTCACATTTTTCACTTCTTTGAATAGCCACAAAATTCTTCTTTCATTTGATTATATTGTTCAAAAAGGTAATTTGAACAATCTCTTATTAAATTATTATCAAGGGACTTTATCCTCATATTTTTTGCCCAAAAGCCCTTTCGATCCACTAGTATTGTTGACATTAGATTTTTTATTAGGGCTTTGCTTATCAATAGCCCTACCATTTAGTTTTGCTATTATATACCGTGAGAGAAATTGCCATTTTTTCTTATCTTTTGCACCAATGAATAAGAAGGGCTAAATAAATGAATATTTCTACGTATAGGGAGAATTATATGGCGTACATTTTCCAAATACTATATAAAGGGAAAATAAAATTCAAGCCTGTGTAGGTGCAAACTATACATGTTTTTAGTATTATATCATGTGAAGAGATATGTAAAATTCTGTTAAGTACAAAACTCTTTTGGAATGCTAAACTTGAGAAAATGTTTACACCTAGAGAGATTGATTTGATCCCTCTTACGCTTCTATGTTATTTTTGTACAATATCATTTATATCATATATAAATTTCACATATCCATATAAAGAAATATTCTTATTTTTAATTCAATTAGAACCTTTATAATACACTTAACTACATACATATGCATATATTAGCATTTTTCTTGACAGTTTTTTAACTATAATATATATATATTATATATATATATATATTGATATATAACACTATTATTAGATAAATATAAAGTATTACTATTTATTCCTATTAATTATAATTTTAATTTTCGATCTAGTGTTTTATTGAGCCAATGCTCCACTCCCTCCCATACTAAATTCTATGGAGTTATAAATATTAGTTTCTACTATATATTTGAACGTAAAACCTCTTAAAGAAAAAATACAAGCTCCTAACTATTAACCTTGCCGAAACTTACAAGAAGATAGAGAACAACCCTACCCCTTTTATAACTTTCGGAAAAATGCCTCTTTAAAAATTAAATCCAATAAGTCCAATCGAATCAATTCCATCCACTTACTAGCCAGCCTAACTTTTAATAAAAAATTATATTTTCGAAAAGTCTCATTCCAGCCCCCAGATTAGATATAAAGTATATGGGATGCATTCTTGAACCAAATAAAACTATATAAAAATTTGCTACCCGCTATAAAGCTTTACAGCTCTCTGTTTGCTTGCTTTTTCTTCGGTAATTACTGTGTCCTTTTGCTTTAGTTTTCTTCCCTAATCATTTAGTCTCTTGGAACAAGTTTTCAAAAAGTTTGAAAATTAACCCCATCGAGATTTTGCGTCTTGACACGCCGGCATTTATGGGTAGAATTCGAGTCCACACGGGCCATTTCCTTACCCTTCACAGAGAAAATTAATTCGTGCAGTTATTTTTCCAGCATGGCTTACACTCACATCCTATTTTTTAATGTTAATCAAACAATACTCTTTGGCTGGTTATAAGCTCCAAAATTCCGTAAATGAATTTCGAGTTCATTTCATCTGATTCCGTAAATTCCTTTAATTCCTTTGAGTTAGGGTGCAATTGATTCCTTTGAGTAATAGTGCAAGGTTAGGAAATTTGTGTGATGCTAATGTAATATTAAGAATATAATGTTCAATTCATACTATCCAAAATATATCTATGGCATAAACCAAAAAATGTTCACATCGATTGTTCGAGTGCCATTCAATCATACATTATTGCTTTCCACATCTTTGGCTGGATTGCTTGACCGCTAAAAATTGCATCCAGGATCATTACGCCCAATCCGAATATCTGATTAAGGATAGACGATAGAAATTACACCAGGAGTAAATAAAGAATTCTTTTTCAATTAAAAATAACCATACCATAAAGATTTCCCATGAATATGTCGGCCATCGACTCTGTGAAACCAGGAGTGGAATCATAGAAAAGAGTACGAAACAGAGAAATGACCATCTCATTTAATCTGAAGAGAAAGACGCAGGATGCAGATTAAAAGAGGAAGGTGACTCCTCCAAGCAAGGCGATTCCAATTATAGCCATCTTCTCCATGCTGAGGATACAGACAACCCCCCCACTGGTGCTAGGTGGCAAAGCGGTGGCTGGGCCTTGAGCTGAGGGGCCAGATGCCGGAGTTTGGGCTGCGGGAAAGGTGGCCGAGGTTGGTGGGGTGGCGATTTTGGAAGGAGCCGACGCTGGGGAAGAAACAGCTGGGGAAGTTGCTGTAGGAGGAGACGCGGGAGTTAGCGCTGTCGGGGATTGAACTGGCGACGCCTCGGGCGACGGTGCAGGTGCTGGTGCAGGAGAGGCTGAGTTCATCAATCCTAAAACCAAAACGAAGCAGAGAAATGCACTAAATCGCCCCATCTTGTCTGCTGGTGGTTATTATTGAAGGGTTCTATAAAATTCCTGTAGCGACAGAAACTCTATGGATCTGTTCCTGTAAAATTTAAACCGAGAGGCTGCCCAAGAAGAGAAAACACAACTGAAGAGATCAGGCAGGGAGTAGTAAAGCAAGGGCTTGGTATAATATATAGGTAGTGCCAAACCACAGCGAGGATTCCCTGCAATTACTCTACCAGCCTATGTAAGGCCACTTCTAACAGATTTCGACCTGTCCGCGTCCCCACCAGACAGCCTGTCGTCAATGAACGGCCTTCCAGCTCGGATGCGCTGGATTGCCGCCGATTATTTCATCGGAACGTACACGTGTATCTCGGCGGTGGATCTTTAGGCATTCGTTCATGCGGTTCTTTAGCAGCAAAGTAAAGATAGGTGCCTGTATATGAATTCCAATAGAAGTTGGACAGCGCGGCCGTCAAACTAACCGTTGGACTAAAACGGGTCGTTCGATGAAGCCGCTGCCTTCCAGATGTGGACCGTAGTTTGAGTGAAATACGAGGTGATATTCGTTAGAGCGCGATGAGACGTTTTTGAGACTTTTTCAAAAGCGAAAGGCAGCTGGTCATATGATTTCGGAAGGACCCCAACGGTAACGATAACGGACCCGACGGCTATCTCCGGACTAATAAAGGGATATTAGACGGCTTCACCTGTTAACAATACCAGACTTTGTAAACCGCTGTGCAGAGACTGATTAAAAAGGCGTTAAAGGGTTAGTTTAGATTCCAATAAACAACCTCAAATATGTATATGTGCTGGTACTCATTTTCGTGATTTGGGGAATATTTTTGCATATGCAAAATTGCATGAGTATGAGTATCTTTTTATACCAGGATTAATAGATTTAATGGATTAATATTATAAATGTAAGATATTAATAAATTATCAGATTTAAATTATAAAGGTAAGGAATTATAAATTTAAAGGATTAATATTAAATTTAACTATATTAAATCTAAGAGATTATAATAAATTTAAAGGATCAATATTAAATTTAACTATATTAAACCCAAGAGATTATAAAGGTAAGGCATCAATATTAAACACTAGTATTAAACCCAATATTATAAATCCTAATATTAAACTTAATATAATAAATCCTTATATTAAACCTTAATATTATAGACCCAATATGAACCACAATAGTTAAAGCGTTAATTTTAAACCATAATTTTGTAATGTTGAAGAAATTGCAATGTAATGTAATATTGTGACAATGTTTGTCATAATGCGACACTAGATTGATTTGTGTACCATTTGAATGCCACAATATGGAACCCTAATTTAGTGTCACAATGAGATGTTGAAAAAATTGCAATGTAATGTAATGTTGTGACAATGATTGTAAGACTAATTGTCACATTGCAACAATGTTTGTCACAATGCAACATTGGATAGATTTCTGCACCATTCAAATGTCACAACATTAAACCCTAATGTTAAACCATATATTATAAAATCAAACATTATAAAAACAAAATTAAAAACCCTAATATAAAACCCAATGTTATGACCCTAATATTAAATCCAATATTATTAACCCCAAGATTATAAACTCTAATATTAAACACTACTTTTTAATGTGTAAATATGAATTTGAATAAATTGAAATGTAATGTGATATTCCAACAAAGATTATCATGAGCTTGCACACCAAAATTCTTTAACTCCAAGATGTTTTTGAAGAATTAATTCATTGAATACATGGAATCTTTGGTGCACATACATGGAAACTATATGCACCAAATATTAATATTAATCCAAGGGATCAATATTAAAGAAATTAAGGAATCAATAAACCCAAAGAAATAATATGTTAAACCCAAAGCATTAATAGCCCTAAGAGATTATTAATATAGATTAATATTAAAAACCCAACGGATTAATAAACCCAAGGGATTAATATTATGAACGCAAGGCATTAATAACCCCAAGGAATTATTAGTATTATAAATAGATGAAATTAATATCATAAACCCAAGAGATTAATAAACTCAATGGATTATTTATAGTAATAAATGCAACAAATTAATAAACACGAGGGATTAATATTATAAATCAAAGGGATCATAAAACCCAAGGGATTATTAATAGTATAAACCCAAGGGATCAATATTATAGGCTCAAAAGAATATGTTTTTTGGGAAGAATTTCGGATGCTCTGCAATCTGAACTAGGGTTTTGTGTTAGGGTTTTGTCATTGGTCACCATGGCGAGGCGCAGATGAGGGAGTTCAACTCCCTCCTATAGTCAAGTGGTTGTGGACAGAAGCAAGGGAACTAGATTGCATCGCTTCAAGAAACCAACGGAGGTGGCAACATAGGCTATGAATACAAAAAAATCAGAAAATATGAGACTTGATGGATAGGAAGAATTATGAGGAAGCTAGTAAGGAGAAGAGGATAGAGGTTAGTAGTCAGAAAGTTGCTCCTATGAGTACAACAAGGGTCTTTAAACCCAAGTCGACCACTAATCGTCGGGTCATTTTAAGTGACCTAGCACTACAGGTGCACGGAGATCACATGACGGAATATGAGGTTATCTGCAAATTATGGGAATTTGGCAAATGGAGAAGGCTTTGCAAGCATGGATAAGGAACCAATGGAAACCAAAGGGGGGGAATAAACCTTCACCTTGGGTCCACGGGCTTCTTCACAGTGGTGTTCACAAGCTTAGAGGATAAAGTCAGAGTGTTCGAGGGAGGACCCTATTTTTATGCGTCTGCAGGCCTTTACATGCAACCATGGGTGATGAACTTTGTCCCAGAACGAGAAACCTTCACATCGGTACCGGTATGGATAAGACTCTACTCCCTTCCTTTAGATTATTGGCTGTCAGAATCTCTAAAGGCTATCGGCAACAAGCTAGGGCATTTTACAAAGATCTCAGATGCTACTCTAAGAGGCAAATACACCTCCTTCGCTCAGATATGTGTGGAAATGGACTTATCTGGGGTGCTTCTGGATGCAATAATTTTAGAAGTGTATGAAAAGGAATCGGTGCAGGTAGTGGACTATGAACACGTCCCATTTAGGTGCCGGAAGTGCCATGAACACATGCACCTATATAGGGACTGGCCATTGAAGAAACTAGAGAGCAACATGAAATACACTGTAGGCAAAGATCCTAAGGGTTTTACTAAGGTTGGGGGTAAAGGGAAAGGGGGAAAGCGATACGAAAATAAAATTAATGAAGACGGACAACCGAGCCATAATAGTTTCAAGATTGTAGAATAAGAAGTTGGAAACAATGGGACGAACTAGGAATTGAAGAATACTCCCACTGAGAAGGAAAGGGATGCTAACATGGAGGATATACCATAGAAAAACCAACAAAAGAATGATATGCCGAGCATTATGGAGCTCAATAGGGACCATGACATGACCCCAAGTGACGCTGGAACAGAAGACCATGAACTGCAGCAGATTCTAGAGAGGGAGAATTTAGACCTAGAAATGTTTCTAGAGCAGGGAATCACCAAAGGAGTAGACTCTCTACCAAAAGAGGAGTTTCATAGGGTTCAACAACTCTTCCTCAGGAGATCACAAATGAAGGTTTCTAGAGTCAAAAGAAACCATGATATCTAGGAGAATAGAGGGTTGAAAATGATGGTGGATACACCGATGCATTCTTCCAAGAACCCGGGTAGGAAAAGAGGAAGAAAAAACAGAATGAGTTGCTGACCAAATGTGGGGAACTTATGGTTAACTCAGGTAAGATGAGGGATCTTACCAGTTACTCCTTTTCAAACATTTCTTAATGAAGCTTTCAACCTAGAACATTAGGGGTCTAGGAAGTAAAAGGAAACAAAGAAATATTAGCAGTAGAATAAAGGAAGAAAAACCAGATATGGTTTTAATTCAGGAAACAAAATGTTCGATGGACAAGATCAGAGAGATGCTCAGTAACAGGTTAATCAAGTATGAGTATCTAGAGGTTAAAGTAGACAACTCAGCGGGTGGGATTCTTACGCTATGGGATCCTCATAAACTTGGAATCCTCGATGTTGAAGCTTCTAGGAACTATCTATCATTGGTGATTCAACCTTTGTGTGATAAGGAAATCTTACATGATCACAAACGTCTATGGTCCTCAAAAACTAGAAGACAAACTCGAGCTTGTCACCTCCCTTGACGAGCTGAGAGAGAGATATCCTGATATGCCCTGGATTCTGGCAAGGGATTTCAATATGAACAGATCTCTTATAGAGAAAAAATGCGGCACCAGAAAACTAGTTAGAGACTCCATTACCTTCCAGAACTTCATAAATAACATGGGGCTAGTGGACACTGAAACAGTAAATGGCATTTTTACTTGGAACAATAAGAGGGGGCGGGCTTCTCAAGTCGCCTCTAAACTAGACATATTTATAATCTTAGAGGAACTCCTTCTCACAGGGCTTGATATGTCAACTTTAATCCTTCCCTTTGGAGGCTCGGACCACTGGCCTATCCAACTTGAAGCTACTTTTATGGGTACACCGAGGAACGGACCTTTTATGTTTCAAAATGTCTAGCTCTCTCACCGTGACTTCACTAGCAATATTGACAAATGGTGGATGGAAGATATGCTTGTTCAAGGCACTAAAATGTTGATGTTATAGCAGAGACTTAAGCACATCAAATCTAGACTTAAAGATTGGAACAAAAAAGAGTTTGGTAATATTTTTAAAGCCAAAAGAGAACTTGAGAAGAAACTCCAGGGGATTAATCAAATCATCATCACATAATGTTTTATCGATGAACATAAAATTCAGGTTGACTCTCTTCAGAATGAATGGGAAGATTCGTTCATGTAAGAGGAGATTTTCTCGAGACAGAAATCGAGGGTGCAATGGATTAGAGAAGGATAAAGAAACAAGAAGTTTTTTCATAAATCAACCTTGGATCACAGATCACATAACAAAATTTCAAAACTTAAAGATTATTAAGGGAATGAGTTCATCTCTCACAAATAAATGGAATTTTTCCTAGTTCAACGCTTCCTTAGCATAGTAGAGAAGCCTCTCATCAATAGATCTTGGTTCATTAACAAATTCAAAAAGTTCATTCCTAAGATTGGAACCAAGGAAGACAAACACAATCTTAACAGGCCATTGTATGAAGAGGAGGTCAGTGAAGCTATCAATGAGATGCAAAATGGGAAAGCTCCTAGCCCTGATGGTTTCAATGTGGTCTTCTTCAAAGCTTGTTAGAAAACAGTCAAACAAGATATCCTTGATGCTGTGGAGGACTCTAGAAGATCCAAAACAGTTTTGAAGGCTCTTAATGGCTCTTTCATAGCTTTGATTACAAAGAAAGAAAAAACTATGACACACAGATTCAGACCCATAGCCTTATGTAATGTGGGGTACAAAATTATTTCCAAAGTGATCGCTAGCAGATTCAAGCCCCTTCTTCCTGCTCTCATCTTAGAGGAGAAATTTGGTTTTGTGGAAGGAAGGAAGATTCTCAGCAACATCATACAAGCTCATGAGGTGGTACACTCTCTTAAGAGCAATTAGAAAGTTGGTATGATCATGCAGCTTGACCTAGCAAAAGCTTATGATAAGCTAAGTTGTTCTTACGTCAGGGTAGTGCTAAGAGATAATGGCTTCGACCACAACTCGATAAGATGGGTTATGGCCCTTGTATCCACAACTAGCTTCTCCATTCTACTTAACAGCTCTCCCTCTAAAACCTTTATTCCTTCTAGGGGTCTCAGACAAGGGAATCCACTCTCCCCCTTCCTCTTTGTTCTCATGATGGAAGAGCTAGGTAGAGCGATCGAAATGGAAAATGCTGAAGGAAGAATCCAAGGTCTGAAACTTACCCTAGATCGTGCTACTTCTACTCATCAACAATTTGTGAATGAGACAATGCTACAAGGTATTTCTACGGTCAAGGAAGCGAGAGCTTTCAAACAAATCCTGAACAACTTTACTTTGGCCACTCGTACAGAGGTAAGCCTTGACAAATCAAAGGTTTTCTTTTTTAACACTGACATTTCTATTTAGAGTAACCTCACAAGAATTCTTAGGTTTCAAAGGGATCAGCTAACATCCAAGTACCTTGGAATGCCTCTTACGGACAAAGCTCTAAGCAAGGGAGTGCGGGAGCCGGTAACTAATAAACTTCAAGACAAAGTTAAGAAATGGACCTACATGTCTTTGAATTTGGCAGGGCATCTAGTGCTTACAAAGTCTGTCATGTAGGCTACACCAATTTTCATGTTTTTAACTCTTCCTCCTCCTAAAGGTGTTATGCAAAAGACCAGGAGTATTCAACGAGATTTTCTTTGGGGCAAAGGGGAAGAGAAAAAGGAGTGGGCTTTGGTATCTAGGACAAGCTCTCCAAACCTAAGGCCCATGGTGGTTTGGGGCTTCTAGATCCTAAAATCCTCAACAAAGTTTCAGAGCCAAAATTTGGTGGAGGTGGCTCAAGGAATCGACAACCCCTTGGGCCAAGCTTTGGAAATAGAAATATGAAAATAATTTGCAGGAGAGGGATCATATCAAATTTTAGGGCTCATCAAGGGTTCCCACATTTGGAACCTTGCTTGGGAGAATAGAGCCATTGTCCAGCAACATAGTTTTTGGGAGTCTGAGCTGGGACATGACATAGTTTTGGAAGGATAAGTGGAAACAGGAACCAAATTTGTCTAGAGAAGATCTAACCACTCTCAAGAATTACACTGACAACAAAGGTTTATTTATGGTAAGTGACGTTTTGGATTAGTTAAAGGACAATGGTAAATGGAGAATGTGGAAGGATCTTGGTTATAGTGCAAAGAGTCCTTTGAAGGCCCAGGCAGATTCTCTTGCTCTTGACATGGAATAGAGGAAGATTTTGGTGTCATCCTCGTCTGACCAACTGAGATGGGGAAGAAACACCGATGAACCTCAAAGAAGCTAAATGAATGGCCTTAGGTTTTGAATATCAAAACCCTGATCAATTTTGGAAGGACCTTTGGCAGAACCTGCAATGCATGAAAATCAAGTTGTTTATGTGGTTGGTTGAACAAGAGAAAATTCTCAATTGGGATAATCTTCTAAAAAGGGGATTTGTTGTCCCATCCAAATGCCATCTATGTGGCTTACTGGAGGAGACGATGGAACACTTACTCAACCTCTTCCCAGTCACCTCTACCTTGTGGGATTGGGCAACCTTAGTCTTCAGGAAAACTGACAAAGACAGACTCGGCATCACCAACACTTTGAAGAATTGGAGGAAAGACTTCTCAAACAATGAATTCATCAACAAATCTTGTATTCTGGTTCAAAACTTTATTATCTGGTATGTTTGGAAAGAATGCAATGGCAGGATTTTCAAGAACAAAATAAGCTCAACCTAGAACATCATTGCCCAAATATTACGGCAATTCAAAGATACAGTTGGAGCCCTTATGTGGAAACTTCTTGAGAACCCTCCTTTGCACCAGGCTGATCGCATATTGCTGCAGTTGGGTCTCCATTCTCTGGTTCCCCAGGGCACTAACAAGGGTGTGAGAAAAACAACTACTGTTAAAGATATCATGCAGGCTCGTCCTCATGGTTTTTTGAAAATTAGTATAGATGGAGCCTTCAAGGGCAACCCAGGGATGGCTGGATTTGGCAATGTCATAAGAGATGAGCAAAGGCGCATAAAGGATATATTTCTTAGTCATTTGGGGACTGCCACTAATAACATGGTAGAGCTCATGGCCTTAGAGCAGTCTGTGGAAATCTTGATCGAGTCAAATTTACACAATTCCATCATTGAAGTTGACTCTGAATTGGTCATTAATTCAGCCAAGAAGATATGTAATGGAACAACACTTGGAAAAGTATCGTAACATTGGAGGCTATTGCAAGTTTTTCAGCGTATTCATTCCCACTTGCTAACCTTGAGAACTGTCAACTTCATTCATGTGCGAAGAAAAGCCAATATGTTAACTGATCATCTGGCGAATGAAGGAGTGCTATGTAAGGAAAGTTATATTAGGTACGATTGGGATTCAACACCCTTGGGAAAATTGCGTGATGATTGTCAACAACAGATGGCCAAAGATATGGAGTACTTCCAGACCATGAGTAATGAGCAGGAGGAAGACTAGCAGAAGTAGGAGAGTGCCGCAGTAAATCCTAACCGTTGATCCCACAATCAATGCTTAAGTCAGAGCTAATTACAGGGGATGAGTATATGGTAAACAACGAGCTAGTTGAAGGGCCGTGGACCATAGGTTTTGATGGCCTTAGCTATCGAATGGCTATCAAGTTTGAAAATGTTCGGAGGTTGAGTCTACAAGCGGACCCGAAGATTTATAGATCAATGGTTTATAATCTTTATCGGCTTCATGAAGCGGTCAAATATCATACTAGTTTTTGATCTAATATCATTGAGGGTCGTCGGATCAAAAGGGGTTGGATCGAATGGATATCGGGTTTTAAAAGTGATCGAAGGTTAAGTCTTAGAGCGGACCCGAATTTTATAGACCAATGGCTTATAAACCTTATCGAATCCATGAAGAGCATAAGAGTCGCACATGTTTCCAGTGCGATATCATTAAGGACCATCGAATCATTTGAGGTCTCGATTGAAAGGATATCGAGTTTCAAAATGGGCAGAGGTTATGTCCAAGAGTGGACTCGAAGTTTTATACACCGTTAGTTTATTTTCTCTGTCAGGTCCGTAAAGCGGGTAAGGGTCATGTAAGTTTTTGATGCGATTTTTTAACGACCATCGGATCATTGGGGTTCTCATCGAATGGCTATCAGGTGGTAGAATGGTCGAAGGTTTATGTGTAATATTTTGAGTTTTGTTGACCCTGTTGATTGCTAATCATCAACGGGTTTGTCTTTTGTTGGTCTTTACACTGGTAAAGGTGTGTACCATACGTAATCCTTTTATCGGTTAATTGAAGGCTCCGCTCTCACTTGACCAAAAAAAAATAATATTATAAGCTCAAAAGATTAATAAACCCAAGGGATTGTTAATATTCGAAATGCAATAGATTAATATTATAAATCTAAGATATTATTAAACACAAGAGATCAATATTATAAACCCAAGGGAATATTAATGTTATATACCTAAGGGATTATTAATGTCATACACCCAATGGATCAATCTTAAACACAAGGATTAAGATTAAACCATAGGATGAATATTGTAAACCCTAACGTTAATATATCAAACCAAATATTATTATTAGGAACCCAAATATTATAGACCATAATATATTATTATAAATATTAGACATTAATATTATAGACCTCAATAATTATAATATTATTAATCCTGGTATTTATATTATAACCCAAATATTAATAAACCATAATATATTATTATACATATTAGACATTAATATTATAACCCTCAGGAACGATTAATGTTATAAACCCTACGATTAATATACCAAACATAAGAGTCATATTATAAAGCCTATTTTATAAACCCTAATGTATTATTATACATATTATGGATTAATATTGTAAACCAAGGGATTATCAATATTATAAACTAAAGGGATTACAAACCTTGTGATTAAAAACCTTAAGATTATAAATTGTAATATGAACATTACAAACTCAAAAGATTAATATTATAAACCAAGGGATTATCAATATTATAAACTGAAGGGATTGTAGACCTTGTGATTAAAAACCTTAAGATTATAAATTGTAATATTAACATTAAAACTCAAAAGATTAATAAACCCAAGGGATTATTAATATTCGAAAACAAGGGATTAATAAAGCCAATGAATTAATATTATTAACCCAAGGGATTAATAAAAAACTAGATTTAAATTATAAATCCAAGGAATTATAAACCTAAAGGATCAATATTAAACCTAACCACATTAAACCCAAGGGATCAATAAACCCAATGGATTAATATTAAACTCAAGGGATTATAAAGTCAAGGGATCAATATTAAACCCTAATATTAAACCCAATATTATAAATCTTAATATTAAACCCAATATAATAAATCCTAATATTAAACCTTAATATTATAAACCTAATATGAAACACAATAGTTAAAGTGCTAATTTTAAACCATAATTTTGTAATGTTGAATAAATTGCAATTTAATGTAATATTGTGACAATGTTTGCCATAATGCGACATTAGATTGATTTGTGTACCATTTGAATGTCACAATATGGAACCCTTTTGTATTGTCACAACAGGATGTTGAAAAAATTACAATGTAATGTAATGTTGTGACAATGATTGTCACACTAGTTGTCACATTGCAACAATGTTTGTCACAATGCAATGTTGGATGGATTTCTACACCATTCAAATGTCACAACATTAAACCCTAATGTTAAACCAAATATTATAAAATCAAAAATTATAAAAAACAAGATTATAAACCATAACATAAAACCCAATATTATGACTCCAATATTAAATCCAATATTATAAACCCTAATATTAAGCCCAAGATTATAAACTCTAATATTAAACCCTAATTACAATGTGTAAATATGACTTTGAATAAATTGAAATGTAATGTGACATTCCAACAATAATTATCATTATCTTCCACACCAAAAGTCTTTAGCTCCAAGATATTTTTGAAGAATTAATTCATCGAATACATGGAATATTTGGTGCATAGACATGGAAATTATATGCACCAAATACTACTATTAATCCAAGGGAATCATATTAAAGAAATTAAGGAATCAATAAACCCAAAGAATTAATATGTTAAAGCCAAAGCATTAATATTCCTAAGAGGTTATTAATAATTTAAACATAAGGGATTAATATTAAAAACCCAAGGGATTAATATTATGAACCCAAGGAATTAAAAACCCCAAGGAATTATTAGTATTATCAATAGATGAGATCAATATTACAAACCGAAGAGATTCACAAACCCAAATGATGAATATTATAAACCCAATGGATTATTTATATTGATAAATGCAAAAATTAATAAACACAAGGGATTAATATTATAAACACAATGGATTAATATTACAAATCTAAGGAATCATAAAACCAAAGGGATTATTAATAGCATAAACCCAAGAGATGAATATTATAAGCCCAAAAGATTAATAAACTCAAAGGATTCTTAACATTTTGAACGCAATATATTAATATTATAAACCCAAGAGATTATTAAATAGAAGGGATGAATATTATAAACCCAACGGATTATTAATTTTATATACCTAAGGGATTGTTAATGTCATACATCCAACGGATCAATATTAAATACAAGGATTAATATTAAACCATAGGATGAATATTATAAACCCTAAAGTTAGTATATCAAACCAAATATTAATATTAGGAACCCAAATATGATAAACCATAATATTATTATACATATTAGAAATTAATATTATAAACCCTACATTATAAACCCTAATACATTATTATACATATTATCGATTAATATTATAAACCAAGGGATTATCAATATTATAAACTGAAGGGATTGTAAACAACTCTGTGTTTGAAAACCTTAAGATTAAAAGTTGTAATATTAACATTATAAACTCAAAAGATTAATAAACCTAAGGGATTATTAATATTATAAAACAAGGGGTTGATAAACCCAATGAATTAATATTATTAACCCAAGGGATAAATAAGCCACCAGATTTAAAATATAAATCCAAGGAATTATAAACCCAAAGGACCAATATTAAACCTAACCACATTAAACCTGAGGGATCAATAAACCCAATTGATTAATATTAAACTCGAGGGATTATAAATTCAAGGCATCAATATTAAACCCTAGTATTAAATCCAATATTATAAATCTTAATATTAAACCCAATATAATAAATCTTAATATTAAACCTTAATATTATAAACCCAATATTAAACACAATAGTTAAAGCACTAATTTTAAACAATAATTTTGTAATGTTGTGATGTGACGTTGAATAAATTGCAATGTAATGTAATATTGTGACAATGTTTGTCATAATTCAACATTAGATTGATTTGTGTACCATTTGAATGAGACAATATGGAACCCTTTCATATTGTCACAATGAGACATTGAAAAAATTGCAATGTAATGTAACGTTGTGACAATGATTGTCAAACTAGTTGTCACATTGCAGCAATGTTTGTTACAATGCAGCGTTGGATGGATTTGTGCACCATTAAAATGTCACAACATTAAATCCTAATATTAAACCAAATATTATAAACTCAAACATTATAAAAAATAAATTATAAACCCTAACATAAAACCCAATATTATGACCCTAATATTAAATCCAATAATATAAACCCTAATATTAAGCCCAAGATTATAAAATCTAATAGTAAACGCTAATTTTATAAGGTGTAAATATGACTTTGAGTAAACTGAAATGTATTGTGACATTCCAACAATGATTATCATTAAATCCCACACCAAAATTCTTTAGCTCCAAGACATTTTTGAAGAATTAATTCATTGAATACATGGAATCGTTGGTCCATATACATGGAAACTATATGCATATAATGAGTAACACTTTCAATTATTTTTACATGAATATTTCCTCGACCAGAATGCATGTTTGGAGGTAGAAAACTATGCGGGTCAGTCCACTTTGTGTTTATTGCACTTAAGTAAAAAATAAAGCTAGGAAACCTAGTTGGGTAATCATGCCAGTGTGTTCAATATGGATCTTTGTCCAATAGCCCATTTTTCCCCTAAGAGAATAAACAAAATGCATTAATTTCTCATCTAACTTACTGTCAAGTAAATTAGCAAGTTGTTGAAGGAAGGCTTCAATAGTTTTAGGTGCATTTTCATCAATAATCTGTTTCAAAAAGAAGGAATTTATTCCTTGGCAATGATGATGCATAATCTAGTTTAGAAAAAAATATCAAAATCAAGGATGTCTTCCAAATTTATGGTTAAAATATTTGGGTAGATGTAAACCATATTCATGCATTGTAATATTTTAAATACACAAATGAAACCAATCAATATTAATATCATAAACAGAAGAAATTAATATTATAAACCCAAGGGATTAATATTGAACCCAAAGGATCCATATTATAAAGACAAGGATTAATATTAAACCTTAGGATTAATATTATAAACCCTAATATTATAAACCATACACGCAAACACACACACATACACACATATATTCCACGGCATAAAATTGTAATTTCTATTATAAATATTACATGTTCTATGCACACATAGTGTGTATGCATATGAAATTGTTCGAGAAACATGGAGAGGCATAAAAGCTAATCTAAGAAGAAACATTAGGGGCCATATACATCATGTGTGAGAATATTAAACAAAAAAAACATAATATGGGTACTATAACAACTCTTGGTTGATTTTATAGGTAAATAAAATATAAGACCAAGGTCATGGGATACATATTCCAAGATGAATGTTGGGTAAAACACAATGATGAGTATCATTGTTAATTCATTAATGGAAATTGGCAAAGACAATAATAAATGAAAAGTGACAATAATTGACATTTTATTTATGAGATAAAGGAAAATAGGAGAAAAGGAAGGTGAAGAAACACAAATTTGCATGAGAGGGAAAATGAAGAAAATAGAGGTATCAATGTTAAAAAGGCTTCTGACAATCAATTCATATTTTTTTTTAGTTTTCCCTTTTTGTCAGTTTAGTTTTGGAGCTCTCTTCTACTCTCTCATTTTCTCACACTCTTACACATTTAGAGAAATCTTGGAGCATTCTTGGAGCACTTTGGTATACATTGGATTTTGAGAGAGAAGAAAAAGGAAAGAAGGAAAGTACAAGGGAACATGTGGATCAACAACTTCAACTAGATTTCTTTGCAAGTAATAAGTTACATGTGTGATTGATGTGTTGATTTATCAATTCATGGTACATGCATGCACTTTTTTTGTTATGTGATGTCTTTGGCATGGAGATTCGTCCGGATTGACAATGATTTTAAACTTTCCTTGGCATTTCCTTGATAGCCATGGTGTTTTGGATTTTTCCACTTAATTATTTTTTGATTGGTGCTTATAATTCCTTATGGTTTAAATTGGAATAAATTCTCTGGAAGTCATGGAAGAGCTTAGGTTGAGTTACTACTTCTGGAGCCTAGGTTGGGACAAACACTCTAGAGGCCTTGGTGAGTTGAGTTACTAGTCCTTTCCTTCAATGCACTATAGTTGGAAAACCGTTCCAACTTGTCCTCACACTCGAGACCAACCTATAGATTCAACATTGTAGTGAGCCCTTCACCTACAACATGACCAATACCCTCTTAAGTTGTACTTCATTGTGCACTCTTTTGATTCATTCTCTCTCAAAGTAGATTAAACCTATCTCTAATACCATCTTGATTTCCACGAACCTGGTGTATAAGATATAACATTAAATCTATTATGCTACCAAACTAAGAATATGAACTAACCTACTTTGCAAACCGAAACAATATAATGCATTAAATAAATCACGTGCACAATAGGAACAATGTTGGCATTTTGGCACTGATTTAGAGCTATGGCATAGGTGTTGTCCTTGATGGAAACTCTCTTGGTAACAGAACTCAGTTCAGGCTTTCAGAATGAAGGAGAAGACATATACGCGGGTTCATTTAGATGAAGACGCGTATACACGCAGGTTATACATTACAAAAAAGCGTATGTGTTGGAGAACTTACTTTTGGACCGTGGTAGCTAGTCCTTCGTATTTGAACCTATCATTCTGGACCATGGTGTCTCGTCAGATGTGTTGATCCTAGGTATTGGATCCATGGTATTGATTTATTATGGTTTTGGACCATGGTATTGTGAAAGGCATAAGACTATAAAAGAGGAAGGAGATCATTTGGCAAATGATCATCTGATTTATTGAATATTTGGTAATGTGCTAGATCTGAAATATTGGTGATTAAGGTTATGATGCAGATCTGGATCTAAATGAAGGAGGAACCCTAGCGCAAAGAGAAGGATAAGTTCTATTGATGGGTTGTAATCTTTATGCTTGAATGATAGTATCTTTGTATGATTTTGATCTGTTATATGCGGCGCTTGCTTGATCTATAAATCTGATAATCTGGGTTAATTAGTGTTTAAATATCTGAAAGAGCGAATTATCCTTTATAGATCTGTACGCAGGTTCAGTGAAGCGAAGACGCGTATACACGCTGGTACAATGAATGAAAACAACGTATATGCAGGTTTATCCAAACAAAGAAGCGTATGCACGCAGGTTTCAGGTTATTAAAGTAGCGCATATCTTTTGAGTGGTGATCTACCTGCTTCTGTTTATTACTGCAGTGTTCTGGGTTCAGAATTTGTTGTGTAGTTACTGTTAATGTGATTTGGGTATAGCTATCAGAGAAGTGTCTACTTGATTTAGTGCTAATTGGTGAAAAGGAGACTGTTTGATGCAGAATCTTTTGATGATTGATTGATGATCATGGATCCAGTCTAAAAATTTATGAAACATGGTCCCTGGAAGAAAGAGAAGGTTGTAGCCTTCATTAGGCCAGCACCTACGTACTAGTATCTTGGCTAGTGCAAGAGCAAAGCGGGTTGTTGCTCCCTTCCAGGAGAAGCTAGAAAACAAGAGAGGGTTGTAGCTCTCTGCAGGTTGTAGCCTGCGTACTGGTAAAGGACTGCGCCAGTACATTGTAAAAAGAAGTTTCTAATTAAAAGAAGATAGAGACAAATTGCAGCAGGTGGTTTTCACCCACATTGGGTTTCCACCTTATATCTTCTGTTCTTATGTGTGATTATCTTCTGCTCTGTTTTACTGTTTCTAGTTACTGGTTATTTGATTCTGATGCTCAGATTACTAATCAACATCTATAAGATAAAGTAAATTATAAGTTTACATTGTATACGCGGGTTTCCTTCTTCGTAGTTGCGTATATACGCGGTTTTAATTAACAGAAGTAGCGTATATCATTTGGATTTGAAAAAGGAAATATTTGACTTGATAATACTAATTCACCCCCCCTCCCAGTATTATTTCCAACAATTGGTATCAGAGCAGGTCCTTCTGAAGAAGCTTGATCGCTTGAAGGAAGATCCATCATCATGAGCAACTACGAGAGAGAAGCATCCATCAGGCCACCAATTTTAGATGGGACAAAATTCGTATATTGGAAGGTAAGAATTACTGCCTATCTTCAATCTCTTGGTACAGAAGTCTGGGATATCATAGATACAGGGTACACTTTTCCATCACCAACTCTTACAGATCTGGCTAAGAAGAAGAAATATGAAACAAATGCAAAGGCTATCAATACCCTATTAGGATGTCTATCTCAATCAGAATTCGTCAAGGTTATGCAGTATAAATCCGCAAAAGAAATATGGGACAAGATTGTTCTGAGCTATGAAGGAGATGAACAGGTAAAACGAGCAAAACTTCAAACTCTCAGAATTCAGTATGAAAATCTCAAAATGCACAATGATGAAAGTGTGGCTAACTATTTCCTACGTGTAGATGAGATTGTTAATTATATGAAAAGCTTGGGTGAAGAAATAAAAGAGGCTGTTGTGGTTGAAAAAGTTCTAAGATCTTTGTCCCCTAAGTTTGAATCTAAAGTTTTTGCAATAGAAGAGAAAGAGAATCTACGAAATCTTACCATGTCACAGCTGCACAAAATCTTGATTGCTTATGAAATGAGGAAAGGAGGACCATCAGACAGGAGAGAAGTTGCTTTCAAGGCTTCAGGCAAAGGAGATTACTATGAGTCAGGACACGTCTCAGAAGAAGAGGAAGAATCAAACTTTGTCAAGAACCTTCAACGAGGTACTGGAAGATTCAGAGGTGAGTTACCTTTCAAATGCTTTGCTTGTGGAAGAGTCAGTCACTATGCTACCAAATGCCCTCATAAGGATAAGATTGTTAAGGGTAAGGAACCTGTTAGATGGAACAAGAAACAGGGTGTAAATAAGAAAGCTATTACAGTCATGAAGATAGTGATGGACTCTCAAATAATGATGAAGATGAACGAGGTAATGATTATAAACTTTTAATGGCTTTTGAAGATGATGATTACATGGATGCTATAGATGAAGAAGGTCTTTATGAAGAGAATTGTAATCTCAAACTTTGTTTAGAAGAGAAAAATGTGATTATTGATTCTCTGCAATGTCAACTGGCTGAAAACGAAAAACATCGTGAAAAATTGGAATGTGAAATTGTGGGACTTAGAAAAGAGATTGAGAAAACCAAAGCTCTTAATCTTAGATTTGTTAAAGGATCTGAAACTCTAGATGAGATTATCAATGTGCAGCATTCCCCTCTAATCAAGACAGGTTTGGGATATAATGAAGAAGCATCTCAAGCGCAGAAACCATCCACCTCAAAAAGTTATCATGATGCAACAAGGAGGAATGAGCGAAAACCAAATGGAGAGCACCAGGTAAAACAAGGACGATTTACATCAAGAATAAACAAAGACTACCAGGTAAATCGGGGGAATTCCACCTTAAGGATGAACAAAAGCTACAACCAACCACAGGTAAAATCTTCTCAATTTGCCTCAAGAATGAATGAAAATAGAAACTACA
Source organism: Pinus taeda (assembly GCA_000404065.3). NCBI lineage: Eukaryota > Viridiplantae > Streptophyta > Pinopsida > Pinales > Pinaceae > Pinus > Pinus taeda. The sequence continues at coordinate 83,732 of APFE030801521.1, forward strand.
ATCATTTAGTTGGTAGATTTGATAATCGCAGGAGTTTCTTCAATGGCCAACGTTTCTCTTGCCATAACTTAGGCCACAAAGTAGCTCAATGTGTTGCCTATAAGACAATCATGACTAGAGAAGCTCAAAAACAAAGAAGTATGACTGGAATTACGAAAAGGACCTATAACAACTTTTCCTCCCTTGAAAATGAAATTGAATGTTCTATTTGCAATAACTTCGGTCATGAAGACTCTGAATGCATGAGTAGGTTTTGGAAGACAAATCAGAAGGAACAAACCTCAAGTGCTAGAACATGGAGAATGAAGGAACCACAACTAGAAAGATGTGGGATAGGTTTATACGCAGAAGGACAGGAAAATCAATGGTACATTGACAGTGGATATTCAAAGCATGTGACAGGTGACAAAGAAAAACTTCAATCATATAGTGCTTTAGAAAAGGGAAAGAAAGTTTCTTTTGGAAATGATACCCCTGCAGCCATAAAAGGAAAAGGCATTGTTCAGTTGAAGGAAAAAGTCAAAGCTGGAAATGTTTTGTATGTTGATGGCTTGAAGCATAATATACTGAGCGTCAATCATATGTGCGATCAAGGAACTGAGGTAATATTTCGATCAAATGGTTGTAGTGTTCGTGATCTTGATACAGGAAAAATAGTGATCAAAGGCATAAGAACTCCAAATAATTTATACATATTTGAAGAAGGACAACAACAATGCTATTTGAGCAAGAATGATGAACACTGGCTATGGCACCAGAGGTTGGGGCATCTAAGTTTCTCACAGGTAAGGAAAGCATGCAAATACCAGGCAGTTCGTGGTCTTCCAGACATCAAAATTATAGACAATACTATATGGAAATCATGTCAGTTTGGTAAGCAAACCAGAACTAACTTCCCTGAAAAGGAAGGATCAGCAAGCAGGCCACTTGAGCTTGTCCATACTGATGTATGTGGTCCATGTAGGAAAAGGTCACCTTGAGGAGAAGAATACTTTATATTATTCATTGATTACTACTCAAGGATGGTTTGGATAGGACTTATGAAGCACAAAGATGAAGCCTTTGAAAAATTCAAATCCTTCAAAGCTTTGGTTGAAAACGAATCAGATCACAAAATTAAATGCCTCAGGTCTAATAGAGGTGGGGAATTTACCTCAAATGAATTTTTCGATTTTTGTGAAGAAAATGGAATAAGAAGGGAATTCTCTACAGCCAAGACTCCTTAGTAAAATGGAGAAGTGGAAAGGATGAATCGAACGGTTCAACAGATGGTTCGTGCTATGCTTGATGAGTCCAGAACTCCCGCAACCTTCTGGGGTGAAGCTGCATATGCTACGGTTTTTATTCTCAACAAACAAATGTCTGGGTGAATAGCACTCAAACTCCTCATGAGCTCTGGTATGGTGAGACTCCTTTGGTAAAACATTTCAAAATTTTTGGAAGCAAGTGCTATATTAAGAATAATGATGAACAACTTGGCAAGCTTGAACATAGAGCAGATGAAGGCATTCTCCTTGGATATTCTCCCTACAGTAAAGCATACAAGTGTTACAATAAAAGACTTGGAAGAATTGTTGACATCATTGATGTAGTGATTGATCAAGAAGGAAACATTCCTAGGCAAGTAAATTATGAAGATTTCGAAGATGATGAGGACTATCCATCAACATCAAATCAGATTCATGATGAAGAAGAAACCTATGAAGAAGAAACCCATGAGGAGCCTGAAGAACAAATAAGGATAGAAGAAAAGATCCCATCCAGGTACGTTAAGAAGAATCATCCAGAATCTCAAATTTTGGGGCAAAAAGAGGCTGGAATACAAACAAGAAGAACAATTGCAGAAGCTTCAAGCTATTTGGCATTACTCTTCTCCACTGAACCACAAAATGTAAGAGAGGCTTGCAAAGATGAATGCTGGGTCAAGGCAATGGATGAAGAACTTGAACAAATCGAAAAGAACAACACTTAGGAGTTGGTTCCTAGACCAAAAGATAAGAATGTCATAGGAACAAAATGGATCTTCAAAAACAAGTTGAATGAAAATGGGGAAGTAATTAGAAACAAGGCCAGACTTGTTTGTAAAGGGTATGCTCAACAAGAAGGAATAGACTTTGAAGAAAATTTTGCTCCCGTTGCTAGACTTGAGGCCATTCGAATGTTCCTTGCTCTCTCAAGTTTTCAGAAGTTCAAAGTATTTCAAATGGACGTAAAATCAGCCTTTATGAATGGAGACTTAGAAGAAGAAGTGTATATTGAGCAACCAGATGGCTTCATTCTTGGGAATGATCCAAATCTTGTATGCAAACTATGAAAGGCTCTCTATGGTCTTAAACAAGCTCCAAGGGCTTGGTACTACCGTTTGGACAAATATCTTCATCAACAAGGTTTTTCAAAAGGATCAGCAGATAGCAATATTTATATAAAAATTGAAAATGACAAATTGCTAATACTTATTGTGTATGTAAATGATATTATCTTTGGGAGCAATGAAGAAACTATGAGTCAAAGCTTTGCCTTGGTGATGCAGAAAGAATTCGAAATGTCTTTGCTTGGAGAACTGACATATTTTCTTGGATTAAAAATCCAACAAAATGAAGGCGGTAACTTTTTGTCTCAAACCAAGTATCTCAAGCAGATTTTGAAGAAATATGGCATGGAAGATGCAAAACCAGTATGTACACCCATGGTTATAGGATGCAGCCTCAATGCAAATGATGAATCAGCAGCAGTGCATCAACCAACCTATAGATCCATGATTGGAAGTCTTCTTTATTTGACAGGTACCCGTCCAAACATCATGCATGCAGTGGGAATAGTGGGAAGATTTCAGGCAAATCCTAAGGAAACTCATCTTCAGGCAGTAAAGAGAATTTTCAAGTGTCTTCAAGGAACTCAAAATTATGGCTTATGGTATCCTAGAGATACAGATCTCACTCTTCATCCTTATACAGATGCAGATTGGGCTGGAAGCGTGGATGACAAAAAGAGCACAAGTGGTGGTGCATTCTTTATGGGTTCCAGATTAGTATCTTGGTTTAGCAAGAAACAGAGTTCGATTACTTTATCTACAGCTGAAGGAGAATATGTGGCTGCTGCATCTTGCTGTACTCAATTCCTTTGGATGATGCAGACCTTGCAAGATTTTCAAATCACTTGTACACCACCTATCTCCATCTTATGTGATAATACAAGTGCAATCAACATTTCAAAGAACCCAGTCATGCATTCAAAGACCAATCACATACCTATCAAATATCATTTTTTATGGGAACAAGTGCTGGAACAAAAGGTTAAGCTGGAGTATGTTCCTTCTAAGGAACAAATTGCTGATATACTCACCAAACCACTGCCCAGGGAAACTTTTGAATACCTCAGACAGAAGCTGGGAGTAGTTGATGCATCATCTTGCTATTAAATATTGTCAGTTTCAGAGAAAAATGGGTGTACGCGTGTTTTGTGAGGAGGATCTGCGCACATACGCTGGTTTGTGAAGAGAAAGACATGTATATGGAGGCTTGATGGATATCAGAAGGGACATGCTCTGGTTGAAATTTTTTTGATATGGGTATGAAAAATACCATCTAGCACTGGTTTAGGGGGAGCAGATAAACTTCTAATGATGCATCGTTGGCATTATCTTAGAAGCTTTTAGTTCTATTTCACAGCTGTTGTTGGTCTCTGGTGGAATAGAGGCAAGGGGAGAACAGAAGGAAATCTTGGTTGCTGATCTGAATGGTGATTGACAGATGCTGCTGCTATCAGTTATTTGTGACTTTCATAAGTCTTGCTCTACATATTTCGTCTCTATGTCATGTATCTCTTTTATGGTGTCAAGGTCATGTAATGGCCTATTTTGGTTTCCCCACTATCCCTGGGATGAATATGTAATGTACTTGGTTGTCATTTTCTGATGTATCCCCACTTGGTCAGGTGGATGATCACCACGTGGTTGGGTGATGGATGTATGTATTGAGTCTTTTGATGATAGGAAGGTCTTTTATGATGTATATGTCATGGTTCTTCTTGAAGAACATCTTTTGCAGATCTTGCCTACAGTCAGGGGGAGCATGGTTAGCACAGCAGGGCAGATATTTCAGCATGTATTCAGGGGGAGCACAACCCTTTGCCCTTGATGACAAAGGGGGGGAATGACTTTGAGGATCTTGGGGTTGCCATCACGTCCAAAGGGGGAGATTGTTGGCACTATGGAACTGATTTAGAGCTATGGCACAAGTGTTGTCCTTGATGGCAACTTTCTTTGGTAATAGATCTCAGTTCAGGCTTTCAGAATGAAGGAAAAGGCATATATGCAGGTTCATCTAGACTAAGGCACGTATACACGCAGTTTAGACGTTACAAAGGCGTGTATATGTTGGATAACTTACTTTTGGACCGTGGTAGTTAGTCCTTGGTATTTGAACCTATGGTTTTGGACCATGATGTCTTGTCAGATGTGTTGATCCCAAGTATTGGGTCCATGGTATTGACTTATTATGGTTTTGGACCGTGGTATTGTGAAAGGACTAAGACTATAAAAGAGGAAGGAGATCATTGGGCAAAGGATGATCTGAATCATTGAATATTTGATAATGTGCTAGATCTGAAATATTGGTGATTGAGGTTATGGTGTATATTTGGATCTGAATGAAGGAGGAACCTTAATGCAAAGAGAAGGATAAGTTCTATTGATGGGTCATAATCTTAAGGATTGAATGATAGTATCTTTGTATGATTTTGATCTATTAGATGTGGCGCATCCGTGATCTATAAATCTGATAATCTGGCTTAATTAGTGTCTGAATATTTGAAAGAGTAAATTATCCTTTATAGATCTGTACATAGGTTTAGTGAAGCGAAGGCGCGTATAAATGCTGGTACAGTGAATGCAAACAGCGTATACGCAGGTTGCTCCAAACAAAGAAGCGGATGCACACATGTTTCAGGTTATTAAAGTAGCATATATATTTTGAGTTGTGAACTAGCTACTTCTGATTATTACTGCAGTGTTTTGGGTTCAGAATTTGGTGTGTAGTTACTGTTATTGTGATTTGGGTATAGCTGTCAAAGAAGTGTCTACTTGATTCACCGCTAATTGGTGAAAATGAGATTGTTTGATGTAGAAATTTTTGATGATTGATTGATGTTCATGGATCCAGTCTGAAAATTTATGAAATGTGGTCCCTGGAAGAAAGAGAAGGTTGTAGCCTTAAGTAGGCCAGCATCTATGTACTAGTATCTTGGCTAGTGCAAGAGCTAAGGGGGTTGCAGCTCCCTTCCAGGAGAACCTGGAAAATGAGAGAGGGTTGTAGCTCTCTGCAGGTTGCAGCTTGCGTACTGGTAAAGGACTGCACTAGTACATTGTAAAAAGAAGTTTCTAATTAAAAGAAGATAGAGATGAATTGCAGCAGGTGGTTTTCACCCACATTGGGTTTCCACCTTATATCTTGTGTTCTTGTGTGTGATTTTCTTCCGCTCTGCTTTACTGTTTCTGGTTACTGGTTATTTGATTTTGATACTCAGATTACTAATCAACATCTGTAAGTTAAAGTAAATTATAAGTTTGCATTGTATACGCGGGTTTCCTTGTGCATAGTTGCGTATATACGCGGTTTTAATTAACAGAAGTAGTGTATATCATCTGGATTTAAAAAAGGGAATATTTGACTTGATAATACTGATTCACCCCCCCTCTTAGTATTATTTCCAACACCAAGGAGGGTGACTTATAGACTAATCTATAGATCTCCTTTACCGGGTGTTATCCATAAAGAGTTATTCATTTAAAATTGTCTTTCCGATTGTGTTATTATTCTAGATATATTATTTTACTGCTCTTTGTTCTGGATCTTGTTTTCATTTATTATAGATTTCCCTTTTGTATTAAAGATCTAGAATGAAAGCAACCATTAAATTGTTGTTAGGGTCACTTGTCACCTAGTCACTTAAGTGAGTATTTTTGGTATACCTTCCAAGAATTTTCACACTAACAAATGGAAATTCCACTAGTTTAATAAGCATGTTCTTGGGTGAGTGAAGTTTCATAAATTTTAGGATTTCTTCAACCATTTTTCAGGCCTCTCAATCTTTATATCCATTTTGAAACCCTATTTTTTCAAATTTTCAGATTTTGACTGGTTTCTGATTTTTTTCGCAGGTCATAGGTACCCGCCAAGTAAGAGACATCAACATCTATCCGAGATATTCTGACCGAGACTCCTAGGGATAGAGCACAATTGTTTTCCCCTTTAGTGCACTACAGAGCAAACTTTTTGGCCCAGGAACTGTGCTCCCACTGAAAATAGGTTAATACGTACATTTTGCAACTTTTTTTTGAAAAAAATTCAATTTTTTTATAGTTTTTCCAGGAGTGTTGTCTGCATATTGGTTTGAGTTTTTTAGCTTTGTTAATCAGTCTCCCTTACGACTAGATCCACTTGTTTTGTATCTTTGAGGAAGGAAATAGCCCCTAGGTTTTAGAATACTCCTCCACATTGTTAGGAAGATATTTGTTGAGTAAGGAGTCTAGGGTTTTCAACATTTTTAGCCTCTATTTTTTAGATCTGATCCATTATTTTTCAGATCGATTGGGTTATCGAGAAATCTAGTATCTATGCAGAGCTACTAGTCCCACTAAGATGGGTAGCTATCTTAGAAACAAACAGATTAAAGTTACTTTTGTTTTCTTTTACGAGAAGTAGATAGGAGAGGAGAAAAGAATACCAACCTCAATCTTTCGCTTGGTTCTCTGCTTGTTCCTTCTCCCCTTTGACAGATCTTTACCACTCCTCCCTTGACCACTCCACTTTAAAGAGTACCTGTAAAGTCAAAGCAGCATAATAGACTCAAACTGTAGAGATCTACAATCATAAAAAATATAGGACTAGATATATATTGACCACACAAATGCATATATTAGCAAACATACAAGAATGTGGAGGAAAACTTGAATAGCTTTATT
>APFE030801521.1:90702-107699 GCA_000404065.3 Pinus taeda
GCATCAACCAACCTACAGATCTATGATTGGAAGTCTACTTTATTTGACAGGTACCAGACCAAACATCATGCATGCAGTGGGAATAGTTGGAAGATTTCAGGCAAATCCGAAGGAAACTCATTTTCAGGTAGTGAAGAGAATTTTCAAATATCTTCAAGGGACTCACAATTATGGCTTATGGTATCCTAGAGATATAGATCTCACACTTCATGCTTATACAGATGCAGATTGGGCCGGAAGCATGGATGACAGGAAGAGTACAAGTGGTGGTGCATTCTTTATGGGTTCTAGATTAGTATCTTGGTTCAGCAAGAAACAGAGTTTGATTGCCTTGTCTACAGCTGAAGCAGAATATGTTGTTGCTGCATCTTGCTACACTCAACTTCTTTGGATGATGCAGACATTGCAGGATTTCCAAATCACTTGTACACCACCTATCTCCATCTTATGTGATAATACAAGTGCAATCAACATTTCAAAGAACCCAGTTATGCATTCAAATACCAAGCACATACCTATCAAATATCATTTTCTCTGGGAACAAGTGCTGGAAGAAAAGGTCAAGCTGGAGTATGTTCCTTCTAAGGAACAAATTGCTGATATACTCACCAAACCACTGCCCAGGGAAACTTTTGAATACCTCAGACAGAAGCTGGGAGCAGTTGATGCATCATCTTGTTGTTAAATCTTGTTAGTTTCAGAGAAAAATGGGTGTACGCGAGTTTCCTAAGGAGGATCCGCGTACATATGCCGGTTTGTGTAAAGACAGTCGCGGATATGGAGGTTTGATGGATATCTGTAGGGACAGGCTCTGGTTGAGGTTAGTCTGATTTGGGTTTGACAGAGACCATTTGGCACAGGTTCAGGGGGAGCAGATAAACTTCTAATGATGCATTGTTCGCATTATCTTAGAACCTTTCGGTTCTAGTTCGCAGCTGTTGTTGGTTTCAGGTGGAACAATTGCAGAGGGAGAACAGAAGGAAAGCATGGTTGCTGATCTGAATGGTGATTGACAGATGCTACTGCTATCAATTATTGGTGACTTTCGTAAGTCTTTCTCTAGATATTTCGTCTCTATGTCATGTATCTCTTTTATCGTGTCAAGGTCATCTAACGGCCTATTTTGGTTTCCCCACTATGCCTGGGATGAAGATGTAATGTCCTTGGTTGTCATATGTAATTTTCTGATGTATCCCCACTTGGTTGGGTGGATGACCCCCAAGTGGTTGGGTCATGGATGTATGTATTGAGTCTTTTGATGATAGGAAGGTCTTTTATGATGTATATGTCATGGTTCTTCTTGAAGAACATCTTTTGCAGATCTTGCCCACAGTCAGGGGCAGCATGGTCAGCACAGCAGGGCAGAGATTTCATCATGTACGTTCAGGGAGAGCAAAACCCTTTGCCCTTGATGACAAAGGGGGAGAATGACGTTGAGGATCTTGGGGTTGCCATCAAGTGGAAAAGGGGGAGATTGTTGGCATTTTGGCACTAATTTAGAGCTATGGCATAGGTGTTGTCCTTGATGGCAACTCTCTTTGGTAACAGATCTCAGTTCAGGCTTTCAGAATGAAGGAAAAGACATATACGTAGGTTCATTTAGACGAAGACACGTATACACGCAGGTTAGACGTTACAAAAGCGCGTATGTGTTGGAGAACTTACTTTTGGACTGTGGTAGTTAGTCCTTGGTATTCGAACCTATCGTTTTGGACCATGGTGTCTCCTCAGATGTGTTGATCCCAGGTATTGGATCCATGGTATTGATTTATTATGGTTTTGGATTGTGGTATTGTGAAAGGTATAAGACTATAAAAGAGGAAGGAGATCATTTGTTAAATGATCATCTGATTTATTGAATATCTAATAATGTGCCAGATTTGAAATATTGGTGATTAAGGTTATGGTGTAGATCTAGATCTGAATGAAGGAGGAACCCTAGCGCAAAGAGAAGGATAAGTTCTATTGATGGGTCATAATCTTTAAGCTTAAATGATAGTATCTTTGTATGATTTTGATCTGTTATATGCGGCGCTTGCTTGATCTATAAATCTGATAATCTGGGTTAATTAGTGTTTGAATATCTGAAAGAGTGAATTATTCTTTATAGATCTGTACGCAGGTTCAGTGAAGTGAAGACACGTATACACGATGGTACAGTGAATGAAAACAACGTATACACAGGTTTCTCCAAACAAAGAAGCGTATGCACCCAGGTTTCAGGTTATTAAAGTAGCGTATATCTTTTGAGTTGTGATCTACCTGCTTCTATTTATTACTGCAATGTTCTGGGTTTAGAATTTGTTGTGTAGTTACTGTTACTGTGATTTGGGTATAGCTGTCAGAGAAGTGTCTACTTGATTCAGTGCTAATTAGTGAAAAGGAGATTGTTTGATGTAGGAATTTTTTATGATTGATTGATGATCATGGATCCAGTCTGAAAATTTATGAAACGTGGTCCCTGGAAGAAAGTCAGTAGGCCAGCACCTACGTACTAGTATCTTGGCTAGTGCAAGAGCAAAGGGGGTTGTTGTTCCCTTCTAGGAGAAGATGGAAAATGAGAGAGGGTTGTAGCTCTCTGCAGTTTGCAGCCTGCATACTGGTAAAGGACTGCACCAGTACATTGTAAAAAGAAGTTTCTAATTAAAAGAAGATAGAGACGAATTGCAGCAGGTGGTTTTCACCCACATTGCGTTTCCACCCTATATCTTGTGTTCTTGTGTGTGATTGTCTTCTACTCTGTTTTACTATTTTTGGTTACTAGTTATTTGATTCTGATACTCAGATTACTAATCAACATTTGTAAGATAAAGTAAATTATGAGTTTGCATTGTATACGCGGGTTTCCTTCTGCATAGTTGCGTATATACGCGGTTTTAATTAACAGAAGTAGCGTATATCATCTGGATTTGAAAAAGGAAATATTTGACTTGATAATATTGATTCACCCCCCCTCTCAGTATTATTTCCAACAAACAACAACAACAATATATGTAACCCAACTTTTCTATATTATCAACATATAATACAACAATCTAAGGCTCCCTTACATGCTATAATGTCCCTCAAATATACAAAATTACAAGAATACCATATACAATGACAATCTTTCTACAATCATAACATTAATGTCATATCTCGTCCTCTTGTCCTCTCAGTCAAGGAACAAATAATAGAGATTCCAGGAGGGATTTATGTTATCACTATTGCAAGTCACTTCTACTACAATGAACTTTGGCTCATTAATGTGCTCGTCTAGGTTGTCCAATACCTGAGCATCAAATTTTCTATGCTAGTGGTCACTTTAGTCCATCAAAGTTCCACATAGGCCATTAATTCTTCACCCAACACACAATTGTCAACATCCTTTTTATCCACTAGTTATAGGGCTACTTTTAACACATTCTTGTTTCCATCACCAAAAACTAAGTTCCCAATACAGTTGTCACTAATTCAATGTAGAATATGCTCCTAGTTAGGGCTTCTAACCACCCAAGCCAACCCTTTCACTTGGATTCTAATTATACCTCTTCTTGATCACAATTTTTTTACACTTTAACTTTGAGATGATAGTCTTTGTTAGGTATTTTACAATGGCCCCAAAAAATATTGTAAAATCCTGCGTTATGCTCCAATTCTGGCCCAAAAAATTGGTTGTAGCTTTCCTTTACTACAACCTAGCCAAAATATGGTGTTACACCTTTCGGCCTCCTCAAACAATTACAACACACCTTTTGTAGCTTCAAAACATAACTCCAAAATGCACCCACACTACCTAGATCTCCTCCCAACTAGCTCAGCCTCTTCTCAAGTGAACTTGGCCTGAACTGCAGAGGTAAAACAACCCTAAACAAATTGAAATGGCTCCTTCTACCTCACCATAATTGCTCCTTGATCTATGTCCTACAATAGAGAAGATGTCCTTGACTTGTTTGCACTTGGATGACAGAAATGATCTCACACACACCTACTTCTTATATACTAAATGAGGGCTCCAATGAATTTCATAAGTGTGGAATCCAACATGCCTTTTAGAACTTCGCCAACTCAAGCCTACATGATTAGACTGCTACAAAAAACCCCACAACACTAAAAAAATCATATCTCATCAAGGACAACTTAGATTTCAATGATTCTTGATGTGTTGGATTCTTTTGATTATCCTCTATTATCTCCATCCATAATATGTCCTATAAAGCTCATGGTTTTGGCCCAATTCCTTTGGGTACAAAACCCCAACCTTGGATTCCATCCCTACAATGCCCTATTATGGTGCTCCAACCTCCAAACAATGAATAATAGGGCTTGGAGAACCTCGCAAGCTATCAAAGATCAATAAGGCTAAACCAATTCTCTCTTCCATCCAATCACCCTCTTGTATTATTCCAAGAGTGAATGTGGGATCTCATGGAACAAACCAACCAAAACCAAACCAAGGCTTCTAGAAGCCAAACCACCTCAACCCCCAACTAGTGATTCCACCTCATAGGAAGACATCACTAAAATCAACTAGATCGATCTCTAATCAAGTTGTCCAAGGCTCAAGAGTATTTTTTCCAACTCCGCCTCCAAGAACCAATAAGTCAACCCAAATCCTTCTAGTGTGGTGAAATAAAATTATGAGTGCGGTCACAAACAATTCCTCTAGCCCAATAATGGGCCTAGCCACAACTAATACATTCTATGGAAGATTTCCTTAGGTTAGAACCAATTAAGAGGGCCTACCTCTTAGTACGCTTATCCCGTTTGATGATGACCTTGCTTGCTCGCTCAAGCTGTCTCTCGTTTCCTTCTTCAAACACTTGAAACAAGTAAAAAACTGTAAATAACAACCGTGATAATAGACAAATTGTAATTAAACCTACTTAACAAGTCAAGAAGCATTAATCCATAAACATGTGAGGTGACACATTATGTAGGAAATTAATCGATAGTTGCATATATGTTGAATCAAGAAGAGATTACAACCATTGTCTTGACGTTGTTGTTCTCTTCCAACAAAACAAGGTTCTCACACACTTCCGTTAGCATTCCATGATGGCCTCAACAATGATAGTTTTAAGGCTCTTACCTTTAGGCTTCACACTAAACCAAATTCACACTTCTCCTTCACACAACTAGAGAGCTACAACTATGAATAGCTTGTTGTTCACTCCAAACTTAATTAGCACTCGCACACCAACATTAACACTAGCTTGTGCTTGGGAAAAATGGAGGTTTATATACCATGAATGGATGGGTGATGGTTCCTCTTCTCATGGGATCAAGTTTTATCTCTTGAAGTAGTTCCATCCTTATAAGGGAAAGAAGCCCAAACTGACATCCTTGACTCCATCCAGCTCAACCATTTACCAAACTTTCGTTTTGAAGCTTCTAGAGCTGGAACAAAGCTGAACCATTTACCATACTTTCCATAAGAGGACCGGTGTGACTGGAACAAAGCTCAGTCTCTCTAGTCATCTCTAGTGTTAATCCTTGCATATAAGCATGAGTAGGACAAGGGTCATTAGTGTCAATCTTGTAAATTGGGGAAAAGATAAGATTTTGGGGAAATGGTGCAAAAGGGAATTGTTCTACTCATGAAGAAGGACATAATTGAAGTTTCTTCATGAAGGGAAAGCATGTAAGGTTCACTGTAGAGGTCCTCCAAGATCAAGGGACGGGGAGTACAGGGACAGTGACAAAATGTTGTGTAACAGATGCCCCCTAAAGTGTGAAGGGTGAACTAGAGTGAGGGATGAAATGCTTTATGAATCAATGTGGGGAACCGGAGTCTCTCATCAAAAAAACTGCAAGCAAGTACAGATACATATACCTGACTAAAAAATCTATCAAATGATACATGAATCATGGCATGGACATAGCCATCTAGAGAATGATCATGTAAACGGATCTAGGCATGAACGTAGCCATCTGATAGAGAGGATCGTAATGAAACCAAGGTATGGTCGCAACCATACAATCTGAGAGAGACATGTAGATCAAAATAATCATGTCACATCACTTCGCAACCTGGACTTTTGTGATCTGAGTCCAGGGTCTTGTGCTCCAACAAAACCCGATCAAAGTACAATTTCTAACATGTGAATAGATGCGTTGACATCGAACATGCTAGAAATTCGCTTGATTACGAGTCAATGATGTAAACTATTAACAAGCGCGAGAGAAACCACCAATAATTACAATGGTCCTCAAGGTACTATCAGCACAATTCACAAAATTTGAAAGAGGAACTGTAGTTGAAAACCCGCGAAATCACTCGATCAAAAGTCAATGATGCAAACTTTTCATCGAGTGCGAAGAACTTGCCATTAACACATGCAAGCTCTAAGGTACTAGAAGGGAGTATCTCGTTCAACTTCCTGCATTATGAGCTGAATTTGATAGGAACTGACTGTGTCGAAGGAGGGCCATAATTTATCCCACATCATCTACGTGAGATAAAGAGATGCAAAATGATTTTGGATGATATAGTGAATTAGAGGGAAGTGTAACTGCAGAAGGACAACTCTTGAACATATCGACGACATGACCAGAAGTTTGGACGCTTTTGGATCCATAGGATCGGTGGTCATGATGACGTGGTAGTGATCATATGGAAGGAAAAAATAAATGTCCCACCCTAGGAATTCAATAATATAAAGGAGGATATCCCATCCTGACACGAAGCAAAAAGTGTCATGTTCAAGACTGAGCTACCAACACAACTAATTAGATTTCCAAATTTTCCCCCACCATTTCTAGAAGGTACCTAAATTATTGTTTAATCACAAGATTGAAGGGGATAGCATATTTTTGCACTGTAAGTTAATCCTTCAGATGAAGAAGAAGCTCATCTTTGTCATGGTGAAGAATCCAATGTCGTTTAATATTTTAACGAGTTTTACAAAGGTGTACTCAGTATCTTTTTCATGTTTAGAGAGTTTGAAAAAGAGACGGAAAAGAAAACTCTAGATGGTCCCCTTTCGTACATTTGTATCTCTCGAGCTGAAAAAGGTAGAAAACAATACTTGAGAGAACCACTTGCCCATTTCATCCAAGGAGTACCTTTTTCGTAAATAGTGCATCCCAATCCAAAAAAGGAGTAAACTTATACTAGGTGCATGAAGTTTTGCATCTATTAACAAGTTCAAAATGACAAGGTCTCAAATATCCTTTTTTTTTAAAGGGTCAGAAAAGAGCTTCAAAACAAAGCCCTATTTTATTCTCTTTTACGAGACGCAAGGGAAAAATACTCAGCAATATTTTCATATGATTTTTACGAGTCAAGAAAAGAGCTGTAACGTGAGTCGGTATCATCGTCGAACATCCATCAACTGTCGCTGCACAAAAAGGTAAAGTGCATTATCCAATTCTTGAGGAAAAATAGGTCAAAACATTTGCAAAACCTAACATTTCATGAAAAAATTGAATAAAAGGGAGGAACAGTAAATATTTTTTACAATTTACCATTTTACCTTGTTGTAAAAGACTTTTCACACACTTTTGCCCTAATTGTTCCAGAGACGATTTCAGGAGTTCTCGGAGGTCATTCGCCAAGCCACCAGTTTCAAGTAAGAGCCAAAGCCCTAAGCTCCATTTTCATACCATTTATTCTTTTTTTCATCCATTTTTTGGATCTTTGAGGGAGATTTTGTAAAAAAAAATCGCCCTCAATTGGCGTGACTTCCGGGCATGGAATCACACCAACCAAGGGTGTTTAAAATGGCCTATCCATTGCCAGCACAGCTATTTTTAAAAAAGGCATGCCGATGCCGTGAATACGGAGAAAATCAGTTTCCCTTCAAAACCACCATTGGAATCCAAATTTTATTGGCAAAAAATGATTATTGACTTAAATCTATGGTTTTTGCAGGAAAGAATCGTCGAAAATGGTAGATTGGAAAGAACGTTAGCTCAAAGATGTGGACACTCAGGCCCTGAATGATCCAAATTACATAAACACTTTGAGGAACTATGGGCTCCTTAAGTTCTTTCTCACACTAGGGATGTAGGCCCAACCTGAGATGCTTCAATACCTGATTAGTCTCTGGGATGTAAATCGAGAAATCTTCATCATTGGTGACCAAGACCTAGAGTTAGAAACTTCATACATATATTTCATCACTGGACTGTCCTGGAGAGGGAAACTAGTCAACCTATATGGGTCATGATTGATTGGGGCAATCATATCCATGTTCCTTAACGAACATTGCCTTGAACCCCTCAAATCTAAGAGCGGCAAGATTGAGATTGCCACCGTGCGAGATCTGACACTGAGAGTTCTACTATTGACTATCAATAGAGTGGCAGGGGCCTAAGTAGTGCACGAGACTAACAAGTCGAAATTTCTATATGCCATTAACTGCACAACACCGATGATATTTAATTGGGTGGAAGCCATGAAGATCAACATAAAACACGTGTTGAAAAAAGATAACACTGGGAATTTGAAGAAATTTTGCTTTGGATCCATACTAGTGACCTTTTTCTTGGAAAGGGTGTTGCTGTTTGAGTACCATTTGACTGAGGTAGATCCTTATATGCCACGTGACCTGTGGATGGCCCATTGGAGTCATTTAATGCCTAGGATCATTGGGGGTTAGGATATGTCTTACAAGCCCGCCTTTATTTCATGGCTATGATGACAGATGATCGTTGTGGAGGACTAGCCATACAGTGGCACTAATTTCCATGGAGATCCAGACATGCCCCTACCAGATGGAGATGATTTTCATGATGAAGGTAAAAAATCAATTTTTTTATTTTGTGCTTTTTTAGCTGTTTTTGATATGTATGTGTTTATAAAATTTTATTTTTCTAATGCAGATGTTGGACCAGAGCGTCTTGTTGGGATGTCTCCAATAGCCAGGCGTGTCACCCACCACTTTGATGTTGTCACTCCTTATCAGGAGGGGAGTGACAATGTGGAGGAGATCGTGAGTAACTTTGATGGGTTGACTCGTGGTATTCCATAGTATGCTCGGGTGGGAGACATTCCTCGCCACTACCAGAGACACACGGTGGGAGTATCGAATCAGATCCACCAATTGCTGACTTGTGTTGCACGAGCTATTTCATGCTACCATGATCACCATGTTGATTAGTTCCTAGGTCTGGCATTTTACATTTTCTAGGCCTGTGTGCCACGGATATATGAGGCTTGCAAGCCACCAATGTTATTTTGAACACATATTATTTTATGGGGTTTTGATGTATCAAACATTATCACCATATATATAATATAGATATAATATATTATATATATATTATATATGTTGTATTTTCTTGCTTATTATGGTACAAATGATTTGTTTGATCTCTTCACATGTTTCATAAATGCCTATCCAACACATAATTAGCTAATGCATCTGTCAATGTATTCATGATTCTAGGAATATGATGATATGTAATGTAATCAAAATGCATTTCTAGTAGATGAATATGGAGATGCATTCTCAATATCTGAGGTTCCTGATGGAATATTTCCTGTTGAGTTGAAGGACAACAAGTTGTGAATCTATGTTCACAACCAACTCCCAAATGTTAAGAACAATGGCCTTTGACAACAGTTCGATGACTGCACTGTATTCAACAATGTTATTAGTTGTGCGACACAATAAAATACCTTGAAGGTAAATCAACTCACCGTGAGGGTCATAAATAGCCCATGTTGTGGAGGATAGATTCCGACTACTATGGCAAGCACCATCAACGAAACCAATGTGAGGAGTCACAGACTTCTGCAAAGTAGGGAAAAACATAGTAAACACGAAAGTTGTTTGAAAAATATCACACCAAACCACACTTCACAAAAATGAATGACACACTAATGTAGACAAGTAACCATGCAAGATGACCTAAGCATAGTACTTCTTGAGATAAATCCTGTTTCAGCGCTTGTCCAAAGGATTTCCTTCATAATCGATAAGCTCATAGGCCCCTTTTTGTAAAATGCATTTTACAATGTAGGGTCCATGCCACATGGGCTCGAACTTGCCTTCCCCCAGTTTATCATTAACTTGGTCGTATAGTAAAACTAAATTGCCTTCAGAGAATGTGTGGGGGGAGAACGACCGATCGAAATGGGACTTGACTTGCTTCTTTTGTGCTTCGATGACCAAAGCAGTGAGATGACAAGTCTCATCCAGCCATTCTAAATATAAGAGGTGCTCTTCCTGAGGTGATATTTCGAGGAGAAGTTCGATAGCTAGCTTGACTGAAGGAATCTCACATTCAATCGATAACATTGCTACTAGACCATAAACAAGATAGAATGGTGTGAAACCAGTTGCGTCTTTGGGTGAGGTTTGGTAAGCCCATAGAGTTGAAAAGAGCATGAAATGCCAATTTGACTTGTGCATCCCAATAGTACATTGAGGCATTGTAACCAAAACTTTATTCACAGCTTCAACTTGACCATTGGCTTGAGGGTAATACGAGGTTGAGCCATCATGACGCAAACCCAATGTAGAAGTCAGCTCAGCCATGATGTAATCTCAAAAATGCGAGCCATGGTCTGTGATAATGGCTTGAGGTATGCTGAACCTGGAAATAACATGACTGAAAAGGAATTGAACCGTCATTTTACAGTCTACAGAGTATGTAGGCATCGCTTCGGCCCATTTGGTGAAATAATCCATAGCAATGATAATATTGCCATGCCTATAGGCCGAATGAGGGTTACATGTCATATATTCGATGCCCCATTTGGCAAAAGGACCAACAGTAATGATGGGGAGTAGGTGAGCAGGTGGGGCATACATCTTGCATTGGTAAATTTGGCATTCATGGCACTTGCGAACAACAAGGATGTAGTCCTTGAAAATGGACGACAAAAAATAACCACAACAAAGGATTTTTTGAGTAGTAACATAACCATACATATGACTGCCACATGCCCCAGAATTGCAGTCATTGAGAACTCTCTCAGCCTCCTCGAGAGAAAGACATCAGTGAAGAATTGAATCCACGCTGTCATAGTATAAACTATCACTAATAATATGGTAGGATTGGGAGTGATGCCGAATCCGTTAATGATCATACTTAGTCAATGCGGACTGAAACATGGACATCTAGAGATAAAAAATGATATCACCATACCACAGATCAAGGGTGTTGATCAGGAAAAGAGTCTCATCCAAAAGTTGTTCATCTGCACCAGTGGGGAGAGATGTAGAAGGAATGGAACAAATCAACTTGACGAAAACTAGTGACTTCTTAGATTTGGCAGCAGTGAACACCAAATCGAATTCTTAGAGGATGAAAATCCATTTAGAATACTTTCTCCCCAGCAACTGACAAGTTAGATGTAGGTTATGGGGTTGCATTCATAAATCACAATAGTAGTGCATAAGAGGATGTAGTGCCAAAAATGTTGAACAGCCTGTATGACAACCAACGCCAACTTCTTGACATGGGCATAAGTATTTCACTATCAAGGATATTATGACTAAGGTAGTAGATAACATTTTCATTTCCTTTGTCATGGTCTTGGACCAAAACGATAGTAATGGTGATAGGGGTGGCATCTAGGTAAAGGAAGTAATCTCGATGATAATCAGGGGGATGCAACAAAGGAGCAGTTACAAGGATAGACTTGAAGTCATCGAAAGACTTTTGGGCAACGTCATCACAGGCAAAGGGTGTTCCTTGTTTGAGAAACCAGGTAAATCTTGTAGGTAGCCCAGTGTAATTGGGTATGAAACGACGGAGAAAATTTCCTTTCCTCGTAGGCTCTATGGTTGGTGCAATGAAGATGGAGGGTATAAATTTACAATGGCCTTGACTTTAAGCGAGTAAAGGTGGATATCGTCCTTGGAAACGATACATCTGAGGAGTCGTCTAGATTCCACATAGAAAACACACTTATGCGGGTTTAACTGAATGTTGTAGTGTCTACAACGAAGAAAAATCTATCGAAGATGGTTAGGGTGATCTTGGCACGTATGAGAATGAGCAAGAAGGTCATCCAAGTAATGATGAACGATGTTGCGAATATCATGAAACACATAGGACATCGCTCGCTGAAATGTAGCACCACCATTTTTTAGGCTGAAAGGGAGCTTTTTGTACATGAAAGTACCCCATGGACAGATAAACATTGTCTTTTCTTGATTGGCTAGTGCAATGTTAATCTAGTTGTAAGAAGAAAAATTATCCATAAAGGAAAAAATTTCGCTCCGATCACATTCATCAAAGATCTGATCAATGAAGGGAGTAAGGTAGTTATTTTTAGAATAGGCAAAGTTGAGATCATGGTAATCAACACAAACATCGATCATGCCTTGTTTCTTTATCATGGGAATAATATTTGACACTCAATCTGTAAGAGAGATCAAATAGATGAATCCAGCTTTGAGAATTTTTTCAACTTCACCCTTGATAGTGGCGACTTTCCTAGGGTGCACTGGGTAGAGTCGTTAGCGAACGGGTTTTGCATGGGGATAAGTTGGTATTTTGTTCACAACAATGCCAGTATCAATGCTAGACATTTCTTCATATGACCACGCAAACACATCAAGGAATTCTTGAAACAAACGAGTATAGGTCTTGATCTCATTCGGAGAACAAGTTACCCCGATATGGACATGTTCAATGATACCAGGCTTGATACAAATATTAGTTGGCATTGTTTGGGTAATATTATCCAAATTTACTTTCAACCATACTTCATGAGTCAGGATCAGTCCCAGAAGTAGGGGGGGGCAAGGAAACTGAGAAGAGAACTCTTCAAGACTGGTAGACGTGACCATCGAGTGAGGTAGGAACAAGGAATGATGATGAGTATAATTCCAAGGTGGTTCCTTGAGAGACATTAATTCCATGATACTTTCATCAACAAGAAAATTCTCTTCTAAGGGATCAGGAGATTCCAAAGTGCTAAGCCATGGGGATTGAAAATATGTATCGAGAGAAGTCCTCGAAATAGGAGAATTAGAGTATACTGAACTCAAGGCCAAAATAATCTCCACGTAATTGATTTCAACAGGACTAAGTGGCATAACCTCGCCCCACATATCAAGAAGATCTAGTGAAGGTATGAAGAAAGGATCAAATTTGATCGAGATCATGTTCACAGAGGAAAATGAGGAGGTGGAAGCGAAAAAATTCCCATCAAGGAAGAAACTTTAAAAAGACCTGCCCCCACACTCTCATAGGGAGCACGAGTGTGGTTGACATATGGAACATTTCCATTCGAGGAGGAAGAGGCAAAGAAGGATAGCTGGTCGACAGTGACAATCTTC
Organism: Pinus taeda; assembly: GCA_000404065.3. Taxonomy (NCBI): domain Eukaryota; kingdom Viridiplantae; phylum Streptophyta; class Pinopsida; order Pinales; family Pinaceae; genus Pinus; species Pinus taeda. Next base: position 103,929 of record APFE030801521.1, read on the forward strand.
CCTTGATGGGGAAAATGAATCACATGGAATAGGGAGGAGGTTATATCATGCATGGCATGGGTCCAACTCTGGCTAAGTAGAAGATTATAATTGTGATGAGCTTCAACAATCACTACCTTGACTTGTATTGTCTTGCCCTCCAAAGTAATGGAAAGGTTAGGTAAGACACCGAAGGTTCGCAAATCACGACCATTGAAAGCTTCCAAAGTGTTTGGGGATTTCTTCAAAGTAGGGGAACCAATTTCCTTCCAGCATGCAATTGACATGATGTAGGTGGAAACACCTTCATCGATGACAGCCCTGTGGATGGTATCTTCGTTGATGATTACCTTAATGAGAAGGGAAATCTGATGAGATAGGTGCAAAACATGGTTCTCTAGATTGAAACATATCAAATTGGAATCGGTAGGATCAATACCCCCAATAGCCGACAACAAAGATTTCCACTGAGAGAGATAGCTTTAGATCACCATGAAAGATGACACAGATGATGGCGCATGAGCCAAATCTTCAACAATATTATAGTGTTGAGCGGCTTGAGCATTGGGGTTGTATGAGGATTTCCTTAGCACACCTCGAGAGGGTGGCCATATAGCAGAATCAGGGTTAGGGCGCTCGATATGAAGAGGGCCAGAACTCAGGGCAGAAGAAGAAAGGCCAGCCTCTTTCTCTTTCCCAGTTGCTGGAGTAGGAGTTTAGTAATATTTTGATATAGTAACCACATTAATACGTGTACTCATATTGAACACTCAAGATATTGAGGAAGCAGATGATTGAGGTTGGTATACCATTTGAGTCTGCTGAGATGAAAATGGTTCTTTCAGGATAGTTGGGGTCCCTTTGAGCAAACGACTAACTTCAAACCGTCAGGGACAATCCCTGGTATAGTGATCCTCCTCGCAAATGAGGTATGGATACTTAGGCTTCCATTTTGAAGAATCACTAGCAGCCGAATTAGGAGGACCATGTTTTGGGGCATTGTCTTTACCCTTGCCTTTGCCTTTCTTCTTATCTTTCGAGGATTTGTCTGATGTGGTAGACTAGACAACATGGATCTCTTAGGTTTTACCGGGGCTAGGTGGATTATGGGAGGAACTATTGGAAGAAATGTTTGAGATCGAATTCTGTTTGGAAGAAGATTTAGTGGGGATTTGGGACACTGAACCAATGACGTCATCAATATGAAGTGTAGCCTGTGACTTTGATGTCATGGGATCAGAAGATGGTCACCGAACATTAGGTAATAACTCATATGAAGTGTTAGATTGGGAATAAACAAGATCTAAGTACTGGGCATGAGCAATGGCTTATTCCTTAGTAACGCATCGACCCATAGCTATATATATCGCGAGAAATTGGAGCGACGAATGACTTAGTGAACCATTAAGTGAGAAATGGATCAAAAATCTCGGATTTGATTACGTGACATCTACATCTCCATTCATGGATGTGATCGGAGATGTGCATTGCAGTATCTTTCTTAAGCGACGTGAGCAAATAGGTTCTAGTTTCATAGCGAATCGGAAAATTGAAATGCATGAGGAAAACCATGGCTAAAGAGTTAAAATCATGGTAACTACTTCGAGGAAGCTCAATGTACCACCTAGTTGCAGCACCTATGAGGGTTCATTGGAAAAGATGGAGATGAATAGAATCATCAACGTAAGAATTCGAAGAGTACTAGAGGTGATATGTCATCACATGGGCTTGAGGATATTTTTTTGCTTTGCCATCGAACTTAGGACAATCGCTTGGCATCTTGGATGGAATCGAAGGCCATAGAAAATTTTAGGGGTGAATTTTTTCCCTTTGGAAAAATTAAGGGGTTTTAAATTTTTAGTCGATAAATATTCTGTATCATAGTACATTTTTACAAATCGCCTCAAATTTATTTTAAAAAAAAATTAGGTATGGAGGTTAGCCCACCTTGTTTTAAGGGATAGGGTAAAAAAGGTAAATATAGCCCTTCAAATTAGGAGTTACAACCTTCCATTCGCCCTAATTTTCAAGAATAGGTTTTATTTAAGTGAATCTCATGGGCCAAATACCATATTTATAAAAACATGTATGTTAAATTAATAAAAATATAAATAAATGAGAGGTATGGTACATAAATAAAACATTGTTTATATTTACTCCATAAGTCACCTTATATACATGCAAGGGTGTAAACAAATAAAAATAAAAATAAAGTGGAGGTATGGTAAACCAATAAAACCTCTTTTTATAATTACTCAAAAGGTATGGTAAATAAATAAAAATATAAATAAACTAGAGGTATGGTAAATAAATAAAACCTCTTTTTATATTTAGCCCAGAATCCTCTTTCTATTTATGAAGGCTCAAAAAAGAGGTTTTATTTAAGTGAATCCTATGGGCCAAATACCATATTTGTAAAAGAGGTATGGTAAATTAATAAAAATATAAATTAACGAGAGGTATGATAAATAAATAAAACAATTTTTTTGTATTTACTCCATAAGTCACCTTATATTTAAGGACACTAAAAAAATGCATTATATTTAGGTAAAACCTATGGGAAAAATACTATGCGCCAAATACTATGGGCTAGATTATTATTATTAATAACATGCAAAAAAATTTATTAACCCTAATATTAGTATTAATAAAAATAAAAATGATACATGGTATTGACCCATGGTATTCATATGAAATGTAGCCTATTTAAAGGGGGAATTAAACTGACATAGATCCATCTTTACTCTGGATCTACTAAGCCACGAGAGGGATCAAATATCGTGATATGCAAATTAGCATAGAGTGAAAAAATATTTGATCTCTCTCAGGGCTGGGTGGATCAAGAGTAAAAATGGATGTTAAACATTTTAACTTGGTTAAGATAAAAAATAAAATAAAAATCAATTATTAATTTTATTAATTTTTATAAATTAACTATAGTAATTTTTAAGCTCCACGTTTATGATAACCCAGGTATTGACCCATGGTAATACCATGGTATTCATGTGAGGATAGACTATTTAAAGGGGAAATTCTATCATCATAGATCCATCTTAATTCTGGGTCTACCAAGTGCTAAGAGAGATAAATAGATTTCATCCCTCTAAGAGTGGTAGATATGGAGTTAAGAGTGGTAGATGTGGAGTTAAGACGGATACAGGTTGGTTCTTATGATAATGAAAATATTAAAAAGACTTAGGAAATTATATTGTAAAAACATCTTAAAGGGTTAAAGCTACAGTTCACAAAATTTAGTACAAAAATACCAATATCTCCATTAATATTGGTTTTTCTGATCTAACAAAAAACATTCAAAACAATGAAACCTTATCACACTTTCCGCATCACCCTCACAGAAGATTTCTCACCATTTTTCAAACATTCTCAATATGATATCTTCATGAAAAAGTTTGGGTATTGATGTTGGATTAGTTGTTTGAAAAATAAGCTAGTTTGTACAACCTTTCATCTTCTGTGCTATTCTTAATTTGTCCTAATGATCTGTAGGGGTTGGAGCCACTGCACCATATTTTCCTAAAAGGTGAAGATTGTTCACCAAAAAGGAAATTAATCTACATGTTACAATGCTACATAAAATTTCATTTGCTGACGCGTTTCGAACCAACTAGTGTTGTTCATCGTCAAGACAAGTTGAAGAAACAGATCTAGCTTAGCATGTTAAATAGTCTAAGAAGAGACTCCAACGGCTAAAATTTGATTAACGGCTAATTTTTGACTTTAGGACCCTCATCAAATTTTTATTCATTAATTTAATATTATTATTATTATTTT
>APFE030801524.1:2101-23135 GCA_000404065.3 Pinus taeda
TGGAGATCCCACCGAGCCCTGGAAAGTGCTCTGATACCACTTGTTATGCTTCTTAACCTGCAAAGTAACACCGAACAGAGAATATGCGAAGAAAAAGATACCCAGAACACAGAATATGCGAAGAAAATATACCCAGAACACAGAATAGCAATGATTTTATTACTCAGAGAGAAATGTTCACAGGCCTCTTCGAGGGGGCAACCTCCAATAGATCAGAGCTCGATTACAAAATAAGACACGATGCTCCTTGCAGGGAGTCTCTATCCTTTATATATGACTCATACATGCAATACCACGGGCCAATATCGTGGTGTTACTAATACCATCTATCTAATACTACGGCCCATTTTCAACTAACTGTGGTTCCGTTATCAATTGCGGATTAACCACTTACAATTATTAATATGGGCTTTATTGACTCTTGACTATGACGTGGTCCCATTACATAAATAAGGGGGTTAGGGTGGGACCCTAACAGGGCACCATCCATCGACCACTTTCCTCCCTGGTTTGTCATGTCATACTTCCTTCGTGGAAAGTGGCTTTCATGTCATTCATCAGGGTTTCTTGTCATCTTGGCTACTCTTTTGTCATCCTGTCCATGCTTCTGAATATTCTTCTCATGGATGCTCCGTTGTACTTGCATGTTTACATGCTTTGACCTAGTAGCCCATCATGACTTCATCCTAATATTGCTTTAACATTGCTTTTTATTTTGTTGGATGGCTTCTTCATCACGACATCTCTGTAGAGTAGAATCAATTATCTGCACCTTTTATATCTCCAAGGCCTTCATAGGTGTCAAGGGTCCTTTCTTCCTTTATCAGAGTTGTCCTGCCTTCTTTTGGGAGATATCTTCAAAGTATCTTGTCAGACAGTGATTCTCGGTGATCATGGTGTTCTTCCACATGCTTGATCTCTTTCTTCATTTGCTTCTTATCAGATAGATAGGTCAACCATCTATTGCTTCCTGTGACAGCATTCCTTCATTTCTTCTCAGTCATCAATCTTATGCTCCTTATGTGAGCATATTCTTTTGTTGACCTTCATTGTAATGTAGTACATGCCTTCGAGCATGTTCTTGGTGAAAGAGATTCTTCCATACTTGATCATGTTATAGAACTATCCCATGACTCAATAATATACAAATGATAACATGACTAAACCTTGATGCATACATACATCATCTTGATTCTCCTTTGATCATATTAGCTTCATTTGGTTGTCCTTGGTGTGGCCCTTCTTGCTTCATCTTAGCTTGCCTATACATCATCCTTTTCTTGAATCCCATGAATGAGATTCCCAATCAGACATCACTTTGGTTCATGAACCTTATTTTGAAGATACCATCATAGGATCTTAAAGACCCTTGCCTTGCAAATGTTTCCTTTCTTTTGATGATGGAGGTTTTCTAAGATTCTTAATCATGATCAATTTTTCTTTCATCGTGGATGAGGTCCTATCTAGGTATGCTTCTTCTACATGAATATCTTGAGCTATTTCTGCCATGCTCCTATATTCTAGAGGATATTTCTACCCATGCATTTTTGTTCTTATCATAAATGCTACATCTTCATGAGTATCTAGAACTCTATGTACATCATTCTGCTAGATTCTAGAGGATGTTTCTAGCCATGCAATTTTAATTTATTCCTACATGCTCCTATCCTACTCAAAACTTTGAAAGAAATCTAGAAGTAAAGAGTTTGACCTAGTCATAGTAGAGATTCGGAGAATCTTCCTTCTTTTGCTTCTTTCCTTCTTCTTTCATCTCTTGAGTTATGTGAGCTTCTTCCCTCTTCGTTTTGTTGTTGTTGTCATTTTTAAGCATAGGACAATTCCTTTTGTAGTGTCCATATTCTTGGTATCCAAAACATTGGATTTTGGACATGTCTTTGTTGTTTGTTCTTCGTGGACCAAACTTGCCAAATTTACCCTTTCTCTTGACCATGGTAGCAAATGCTTGTTCCTTTGATCCCACATCTTTCTTTGCCTTAAGTCTGGTTTCCTTTGTTCTGCATAGAGACCACATTTCACTGAGAGCGGTTGCTTCCTTCTTGGCATATATGCTTGATGTGAAGTTGCCCCAATCCTCAGGTAGAGCATTGAGTACTACAGTTGTCATCTCTCTATCAGACATGACTTCTCGAAGCTCTTGAAGTTGATCTCTCCTTTCAGAGATTTTCATGAAGTAGGGAGCTATTCCTTCCTCTGTTATCTTCATCTTGTCTAATTCATTCCTTAGAGATATTACTTCTCCAGTTGTAGATATCGAGAATAGCTCTACTAGCTTATCATAAATTTCTTTCGATGTCTCAAACTTGGAGACATAAGGAATGAGAGAGTCTTTGATTGATTCTATCATAATCCTTTGAGCTCTTGTCTCATCCTTATTGTACTTGGCCAAAGCTTGAGTTTGTTCCTTAGCAGGTATAGTGATATTCCCTTTCACATGCTCTAAGAGTTCATTCTCCTTGAGAAGTAGATCCGTCCTCTTCTTCCATGCAAGAAAGTTATTGGTTCCTACAAACTTATTGCTTTTCTTGCAAAAAGACATTGATGTATATTTAGAAGGGGACATGTACTTACTTGATAGATCTTGAGATGTAGTGTAGTTGCTTCCTCTTTGCTTAGCAGGGATAGTGATATTCCCTTTGACATGCTCTAGGAGTTCATTCTCCTTGAGAAGTAGATCAGTCCTCTTCATCCATTCAAGAAAGTTATTGGTTCCTACCAATTTATTGCTTTCCTTACAAAAAAGACATTGATGTATATTCAGAAGGGGACATGTACTTAGTTGATAGATCTTGAGATGTAGTGTATTTGCTTCCTCTTTGGAGACTTGATGGCTTGCCTTCCTTAGATCTTGATGTTCTTCAAGTTGCCTTCTCCAAGTGGACTTGCTTGATGATGAGATTTGTTTGAAGATTTGTAGCTTGATGTAGTTCCTACTTCAATCTGCTCCTTTGTAGGTGCCTTTATGTAAGGCTCTTTCTTCTAGCTTTGTAGACCTCCTTGATGAATGATGGATTGTAGACCCTTCTTATCCTTGAAGTGATTGAGACTTCTAGGCTTGATGCTTCAACTTTGTAAATGCTTCTCCTTGATGAGTGTTCTTGAGTTGCCCTTTCCTTGATGTGTCACCTTCGCTCTGATACCATGTTCAAGAATCTAGGGAAAAGTAGTGTAGTGTGATTCTTCATTGCTTGATAACAATTTGTGGAGTCTTTTTACTTTTCTTGTTAGCTTATTCTTCTTCTTATTATTATTAGAGCATATGTGTGTACTTCATCAAACTACTACCAAAACACAGAAACAAGAACACAAGATGTTGGCTCTCTGCTAGGGCCAAAACCTCTCTTCTCTTGAGAGGAAAACCCCTTAGTGAATTTCTCCTATTGAAGCTTCTATTGATCAATGCCAAACCCTAGACACCTGACAAGAGGATCCTCCAAGCACAAGTCAAGTCTTCCCTCCTTTCTGCACCTTATAATCCGACACTTCATTTCGTGACACTTTGTTCTTCTTTCAACTTGTTAGTAAGCCTTTGTTGCACTTGCTCTAGAGAGGAGACCTTTGATGAGACCCTTTTTCTATAATGGTTCCTTTCTTCTTTTCACCAATCAACTAACTTGGATAACTGTAATAGGAGGGTTGTTATGACAACAGAGGCAGCCTCCTTTTCCCTCGCACGTGTGACTGTAAAGGGCCCCTTAGAACAACCCTCTTACCTTCGCTTTTCCTCCTTGATCCTTCGCTTGAGAGAGTGGTCTTCTTCACTTGACTTAGGAGGCCTTGTAGACCTAGTGAGTAGCCCAAACAAGGAAGAATATATAACTGTGATCTCACTGCTGATATAGCCGCAAACTATCCTTCATTTCCTCGCACGTGTGACTGTGTATACCCTAGAAAACAATCCCTCAATCTTTGTTGTTCTTCCTCCTTACTTCGCTGCCCAAGTAGACCCTTTACCTCGGCTTCCTTCGTTCTTCTTGTCCTCTTTCTCTTGCAGATTGCAGAGCTAAATTGGTGTGTTGTATTTGGAGTGGACAGCCTCTATAAATAGAGGATTGTCCCTCCATTTAGGCCAACTAGAAGGCTGACTAGTCAACTATTTGTAGGCCGACTTGTAGAGTGGACTTCGGATGGTTCTTTGGTGGAGTTATATGCTTGAATGAGCTTCTTGATGGTGCCATTGCTTGGAGGAGACTTGTGACTTTGCTTGGAGGACTTCTTATGACCCTAATTCATATTCATACAAGGTGTAACATGCCCTTAAGGTCTTCAACCTTTTCTTTTGACTATTTGACTCACCTATAGAACTTTAAATAGTCCTAGACCTATTTCAATGAGCAAGAAACTCATTGACATATATTTTAAAAATAATATTCATTTTCTTGATTAAATGCAAATATCAAAAGTACATTTATGAAGACCGAACCTAGTTACATTTCCTTCAACAAGATCATCATCATCATTGTTGTACAATGACTGCTCCTTCAGCTAGATCACTGTTTCACCATGACTGCTCCTTCATTGAGATCTTCATTACTGTTGTATCAATGCTACACCTTCATTGAGAACTTGATGCACCAATGCCTCACCTTCACCCGAGAATCGTATCTTATTAATGAAATCTCCATTTATATATATATAGTTGTACTAAAATCTTCATCTTCGTTAGTATCATGATTGTTATCATAATCATAGTGATGCTGAGGACATGACTGTGTCTAGGATATATAGTACACCGAGATCTTTCCTCCATCATGAATGCCGAGGTCATGATTGCATCTTCTTCTACTCTATGATCTACACCGAGATTGTAGCCATGTTCTTCTTGCACCGAGGTCTACTGCAACTATGCTGAGATTGTATTACAATGACCCTTTAATTAGGCCAAGACTGCAGGGAAGCATGCAAGGAGATCACTGGACTTATCACGGAGATTATGTATCTTCATGTACCCATCCGAGATTGCAGACTTGTCCAAGATTATTAGCTTTTGTGGTGACCCTAGTTGGGTATATATAGTTGTCATGTCTCCATAATAAGCCGACATGTTAGGGTGAACCGATGTGTCTCTATTTTTTAGCCGACTTGACATCTATATATGCTTTGAGGCCGATATGACTGTCTTCTTCATCATTTTTCTTGTTGCATTCTTCAAGAGGATTGTGCTTGTCTTGGAGGGCTGATCTAGACACTAGGTTGACTCATATACATTACATATATGCTCAAGAAGAGCTCTTTCACATTCTCTTTGACTCTTTGACTTTCCTATAGCACTTCAACATGTGTTGGACCTATGTAATGAGCAAGAAACTCATTTTATAATTTACAAAAATAATATTTCTTTTCTTTTATAAGTACAAAGATCAAAATTACATTTATGAAGTCCGAACCTAGTTACATTTTCTTCTACAGGAACTGAACTAGAACTAGTAAAAAACCTGGACCAAAAAACCAATTTACCAAACACACATGAAATAGTCAAATTTTAAAGAAAAACATATATATTCATGTGCATTCATATGAATCCAAACCATTTATACACAAATATGCAAAAAAAATCATTTGTATAACAATAATGCATATAACCAAAATAGCACTTAGTGCAAAACATCGCTAAACCAAAATAAATCAAGAAGCAAGCTCTAAAAGGCCTCTATAGTCCAAAATAGCATGAAACTACAATACTACAACTACAAGTGCTAATTGTCATCATTAGAATCACCATCCTCCTCATGCAGAATAAGTAGCCTCCAAGTCTGCAATGGCATTACGGCTTGATTCCCCTGGCCCTGAAGGAGGTACTTATGATATATCTGCCTCTGCAACTTGTGGAGGTGGGTCCAAGTCCAACCAAGAAAGGTCTTCATTAACAAATGTTGGTGCCTAACTCTCCACAACCCATTCTGATGTTGGATCAAAGTCACCCAAGATAATGTTGCTTGATTCAGGGGCTTTGTTCAGCAATTGGTTGCGCCTCAACCTAAGGTTGTACTGAACATAAACCATGTCATTCAACCGCTTTTGCTCCAAACGGTTCCTCTTCTTAGTGTGTATATGATCAAACACACTCCAATTCTGCTCACACCCTGAAGCACTATATGTTTGGCCCAATATTCGAATTGCAATTTTTTGCAAATGAGGGCATTCACCACCAAATTGTTGCCATCAATAGGCTACAAAAAGGGTGGAAGGCAAAGAAGTATTAGCAAATAAATTTGAAACTTGGACTCAACAATTGCAAATTGAAATGAGTAATATAATAATTTACAAATTTTTATAGTTCTTACCTAAGGATCCCTTGCTCTAATATTCTTACAGCCATAGAAATACCAAAGGTACCGATACTCTCATGGAAATTCAAGAGCTTGTTATGAATCTGATCTGGAGTCTTGGGATCTGGGACCATGCACTCAATGCATTTATACAATCCCCCTAATACCCCCCCATCTACCTCAAAACTTGTAGTGTAATGGTACCTTCAAAGTTCAGAAAACAAAAAAGTATTCATCAACCAATTTCGACTATTTGGGAAAGCTTTTCTAATTAATAATGAATGACAAAAGTTAAAAGTTATAACTTATAAGCATTGAAATCCAAAATTACATACCTTGGATTTAAGTAGTAGCCAACTGCATCTAAAGGTCTATGGTGTTGTTTGTTTCATCTTTCATTAATGATTCTCTATAGAGAATGTACTTTTGACTTCTATCCCCATATGTTGCCTTTATTTGTTTCTCAACCTAATCCATGGCCTCATAAACAAAACCCATGGCAGGTTTATCACTATCCACCATCTACAAAACTCTCACAAGAGGCTCACTAAATAGCACAATCTCCTTTCCTTTTGACCAAAATTTTTTGTCAAATACTCTGTCAACCATCTATTTCCCTTCAGCGTTTTTGCTCCATTGAGATTCATTCCATTCATCACAGGAAAACATCTTACTCAAGTTGAATTTTTGTTGAACAAAGGATTACAACGAAAGAAAGTTTGTTGCAAATCATGTAATGGTCGATCAAAAAATTTATGAACCCCAATGTGTTTTCTCATAAGGTTCAAAAACCATGAGTGGTTGTAGATGTACCTAATTATGGATTTTACTTCATCCACACACTTCTTCACCCACTCAATTTTGCCAATATCCTCAAGCATGAGGTCCAAACAATGGGTTGCATATGTAGACCACCAAATGGTGGGGTGTTTTTCATCCAACATCTTTCCTGCTGCAACATAGTTGGAGGCATTATTTGTGATCACTTGTACAACATTTTCAACCCCTACTTCTATAACTACTTCATCCAAGAGACGAAATAGTAATTGTGCATCCTTCACCTGATCAGATGCATCAATAGATTTGAGAAACATAGTACCTTTTGGACAAGAAATTAAGAAATTTAATATGGTATGAGATCTACTATCATTCCATCCATCAAACATAATTGTGCACCCTGTTTTGGTCCATGATTGCTTGAACTTTGTAAGGTACACTTGTATTCTTTGGACCTCATTTTGTAAAAGTGGCCCTCTGATATCTTAAAAGCTAGGGCCCTTGAAGCCTGCCCCACATAAAGCTATAGCATCAATCATATGTTGATAATATGCGGAATTAGTAGCATTAAAAGGTATGTCTTCATAATACTACCATCTAGCAATGCATTCATATGTAGCTTCCTTCTCTATCTTCTTCCATTTAATATCAATGGTGGGTTGAGAACCAAGGGTGGTGCGGGGTATAAAGGAGTCAATCCATTTACGGGATGTTGTCTTCTTCAAAGCAGTTGAACTAGGGCCAAAAATGCCCTCTCCAACTCTAACAAGGAAACTAGAGGAATCTTCAAAATTGGGCATACATTCTTCAATATCGGAGTCACTAAGAGCAGCACCATCCTTTTGACTTTTCCCTATATCTTTTTCAATTCTCTTGTTTTTATCTGTTTCTTCTTTAAATGCTTTAATTAGAATTAACGTTTCTGCTTTAAAATCTTCATAAACCTTCTTACAAGGTTTTACTTGCCCTGTTCAATGTGCTAGGTGTTCTTTAATTCTATGGATCCCCCACCATTGCATTAACAACTTCTACAACAAAAAATGAAAATATGCATAGAAAACCCTAGGGTTGTTAAAACTCTAGGGCAAAAAAAAAAATAGAGAAAAATAAGAGAAGAATAGAAGCCACGAAATCCCTAGAGAAAATCTGTAAATTTTCAGAAGAAAATAAGCTCCCACAAATGAGAAAAGAAACCCTTCTCCTGTGGGTGTTAATATGCTTCTCTGGAAGCCTGGTGCTAGTTAAGGTGCCCAGGTCCTAATGGAACCACCTAACGATCACATCATAAAATCTAGTGCAAGCGACCAATCATTAGGTACAATAATCATTTATGCATCTAAGTGAACCAAGCTTGAAAGTAATGGGATCTTTAACATTTCATACAATGTTTCTTTTCCAAATTTGGGTTCTTGAACTCATAATGGTGTTTCCTTCCTAGGTAGGAGTGGCTAATGGACCAACCTATTAGGTGCTTCCAACCCCTTAGGGGAAGTGACAGTTTCTTAGTCCACCTTTCAATTAATAGGTGTCAGTGGTCAATAATGATGAAACGAAGGAGAGAAGACTTCATAGCCAAGTGCCATGGTCAAAGGGACCATCATGATGGGGATCCACATCCTGAGTGTACAAATGTGAGGAGGGATGATCCAGGTGGATGTTGGTGGCCACCCACCTATCCCACTTGGACCCCCACAACTGTCTCTTTCAGCATTTTCAGTTTCCTAAATTGTAGCACAATTTACTATTTTTAGTAGTTTTTCGGGTCCTAAACTTCTGGAGCCGTTTTGAGGCCCTAAACGACATTTTTTGGGAAAATTTGGAGCAACATGGGTCCCATGGACCACTGTTGCTCTTCCCAATGTTGTAGTCCTCAAATAGATCTTTCTAACGAGGTATTGTGCGCATCAAACGGAAAGTGTGTGCCAAAGTTACGACCCTGGGAAGTTGATGTACCAATTTACCCAAAACGGGGCCCATAGTTTGGCGCTTCATCTCCTAGGGTAAGGTTTTTGGATGTTTAGGGTTTTCCATTGTTTCTCAACAATAAATAGGCCTTCGAGCCTCATTGTAACACAATTGAAAGGCATGTAGCTGCCACATCTCGTCTCAGAGATATGTTACCATCACCTTAGCTGTTTATTTCCATTTCTATTTGTAAGCATATTTAAGTATTTTACATTAACGAAATGAAGTATTATTTTTGTTGCATCTTTGTATTTATGGTTATTTCTGTACTTTATTGCGTTCCTATTTAAATCTGGATCAAGGGAGCAATCGCAGACGCATGTATTAGAATAATGCTATTTTAGTGTTTAATGCTCATTCGGATAAGATCGTATGTGATCTTATTAGCAGTTTCTTCTTAGAAACTTGTTGTTTCTATTTCTTAGTAGAAACTTCTTGTTTCTATTTCTGTAAATACTTTTGTATTATGTATTGAGCTTCATTGCTCATTGTAAATCAATTCAATTCATTCATTGATTATGGTGTCAGAGCTCGGGTATTTTTTAGAAATAATTTTTTTTTCATTTGAAAAATTTCGTGTTTCATTTTGTGCTCTCTAAAATTTTTTTTGGGCGTCACAATCTGCCATCACCATTTGCCGTTGTTGTTGTAGCCCGTGGACCTGTCTGCAGATAACGAGCGGCCCTTTTGTTTTTTTAAGGGGACTGGGTCTGGACGTTGTACGCCAACCCGAGTCCAGGAATCTGCGTGTTTTGGTTTGTGTTGCCCACGAATCATTTATTTCCCGACTACTGAATCCCGTTTCGCGTCATCAAAATTCACTCTTCGGCTGGGAATCGACGTCGCAGCGGAAGTCGGGATTCTGGCAGGTCCCGCGTTCGACTCCCGTGAGGGCTTCAACACCTTGCAGCCGCGGTTCGATTCTCTGGAGCCGGCAGGTCCAAGTCCAGGTCCAGGTCCGTAGGATTGACAAAACCATCGACGTCGTTGTTGCTGCGACGGATAATCCATCCCTCGTGTGTAGGTCTTGCCAAAGTAAACCCGTGGAAGACGTCGGATTTCTAATTCCCGGCTATTTTTTTTCGGGATTCAACGATGGACGCATGCGACATCGACTATCTCGTCGTCACGCTATCTAGTCTATCTATCTATCTTCGCCATTTCGCAGCATTTCAAAATTATATATTAATTTCTTAATCAAAAGGACCCACAGGCCCTTGTCCCTTCTTCTTTGGCCGAGTGGATTCCATTGAAGTTGCTGCGAAATCAGACATCCGAGCTCTGATTTGATTGGAGAGTTATTCTCAAGGTTTAATGTAATTCCATCCGTGGATGTTGCTCAAGCTTGCTCGTCACTGCACAGAGATTCTGTTGTTCCAAAATATAGAATTTGTGAGAATTTTTTAACGAATAAGCTATCTCTGTCGCAAACAAATAGAACCTATTTTCCAATGGATGGGTACTACTGAAACCCTGTGGGGATTCTTGCCAGGTAAGTTATCTTGGTAAAAGATCATGCTCTATATATTTCCTTGAACCTGCTTCTCGGAACGATTTCTAGTTCTATTTTATATTGCACCAGCACCTGTCAGATTTTGTCCAGGATCAGCCGGCATCTGCATTGAAATCCGTGTCAGACTCCTTTGTTGTTTTCTGTGTCTTGGGAAATGTGCAGATGGCCTCGCTAACCAATCTGATGTTAGAAGGCAATGAGCGCTTTAATGGCACCAATTATAACATCTAGAAATAGAGAATGTTGACCATTTTTTAATATAGGCGTCTTAACCAGCTCGTTTTGGGCAAAGAGCTCAGTCCTAGTACAGTTAGTGTCGATCAAGATAAATTCGATGATCGAAATCGAGAGGCTGTTATGCTTCTCAAACTCTCTGTGACTGATGATCAGTTACCACAGATTCCTTCCAGCAAGACAGCTACCGAAATCTGGCAACATTTGAAGGAACTGCACGAGACATCCAACAAGAGCAGAGCTTTCTTTCTAAAGAATCAGTGGTTTTCCATCATGATGGACGAACGTATGTCTTTACAAGAACATCTTAACAAGATTAAAGGCATTCGAGATCAGCTCCAAGCCATTGGTCGGACCATGGAGGAAGAAGATATGGTAGTCATCACTCTGAAAAGTCTACCAAAACCTTATGAGCACCTCATAGAAACACTCAACATTACCTCCACTAATGTTGATCTGAAGTTTCTGGAGTTATGCGCCAAGCTCCTACAGCAGGATCGTTGGAAACAGCAGTTTGGTAGTGGTGCTTCATCGGCCTCCTCAGAAAATGATTTTGCTGCCAAATATCAGTCCTCTCAGTCCTTTCAGCAGAAAGGTTCTTCTCAGCCTTCTGATCCTGCTAAGAAGAAAAATGTGTAGTGTAATTACGGTCACAAGTTCAGCCACATGAAGAAAGATTGCCGACAGAGGATTGCTTCTGAACAAAAGAAGCAGGGAGGGTCTCATCAGAAAGCGAATGTTGCAAAACATTCCAAGTAGAAGGAATCTGCCTTTTATGCCTTTATGGCTAAGAGGTCCTTAGATCATGCCCCGTCTTCTGCCTGGTACATTGACTCTGGTGCATCACGTCATTTCTCTCACAGGCGTGACCGGTTTACTGACTTCTCATCTTTCAGTGATTCCGTGGTATTCGGCAGAGGTGAGGAGTACACAGTGGTTGGCAGAGGTACAGTTCAGATCCAGTCTGATGGGTGCACACTTATCTTCCTAAATGTGTACTATGTTCCTGGTATGGAAATTAATCTATTGTCTGTCAGCCAGATTATGAGGAACTCTCCTCAGCTCGATGCGGTGTTCAGTGTGCACAAGTGCTCCATTATTGACAGGGAAACTCGTCTTACGGTTGTCGTTGGCCTAGAGGATCATAGTCTATACAGGCTTCTTGACACTGGTGATTCTCCAGAAGTGGCTCTAGCAGCTCGTGTTTCTCCCATCAGCACTCTATGGCATCAGAGATATGGGCATCTAAACATTCAGTATCTCTCTCAACTATCTCGGGAGGGAATTGTGTCAGGGTTACTTGATATTCAGACTCAGCAGTTGGGAGTGTGCGGCGCCTGTCAAGCTGGCAAGCAACATCGGTCTTCATTCAAGGATGGAGAATCTTAGCGCGCATCTAAAGTACTCCAGTTAATTCATGTTGATATTTGTGGTCCTATGAATACATCTTCAGTTACTGGTTGCAAATATTTTTTGCTTATTATAGATGATTTCAGTAGAAAGATGTGGGTGTACTTTTTAAAACATAAATCTGATGTATTTAGTATCTTTCAGAAGTTTAAGTCCTTAGTTGAAAAAGAGTCTGGCTGTAATATCATAACTCTTAGGACAGATAACAGGGGGTGTTGCACAAAAATTGTCGCCTTGACATTCTGCAATTAGTGTGAGTCTATCACCACTCATACCTTCCTCCTTTCTTCATATCAAGCCTTAAAAATAAGAGAAAGACCTTAAAAATCTCTAAAACTCTAGTTCCGCACTTTCTCTTAGCATTACTTGCGGTCCCGCACCTATTGGTCATGTCCCTTGCACACTTGACCGCTCTGTCTCTGTGTTATGGGTGCGGACCCCTGTAAAAGTTAAAAAGCCGCAAGTACATTCTTAAAAACTCACTTTGAATCATTTATGGAAGCTTCTAGAGGGAATCTTGAGGTGGCAAGTTCGCTCTTTAAAGGTTCATGCATCCCATACCTTTAGGTGCTAACCCCTTGATGTGAGGAGCTTATCCCTTTGAAGGAGGACTCTATCCCTTCAATGGTGGACCTGTAACCTCCTTCCTTTGCACTATAAAATGAAGCATTGGGCTGGTTACTGAGAGGTTGAAAGCTGAATATTTTTGAGGTGAAATGCTGCTGGAACTTAGTCTTCCTAATTGAGCTTTTGAGAGGAGAGATTACATACCTTTTGATCTCATTTGGAAGAGAGTGAGGCTTGTCAAAGTAGAGGAGATTCTTGTTTGGACCCTGAGAAGAGCTTGTACAACATCAAGGCACCAAAGGTTGTAAAGTTCTTATATTTCAAAGTTAATACAACCAAGTTTATTTTTCTCAATAAGCTGTGTTTTATGGTTTATTTCATGGATTCCTTGATCACCATGATGAACATGATTTATTATATTAGCTATGCAGGTGTTATTTGATGTGTGCTTGTTTGTGATTGCAGGTTCTTAAAAGGAAACTCTTTCGGAACTGTTGGAGCATGGCTGCCACAAACTAGCATTGGACTTAAGGTAGGGTCTAAACACCTCTTTAGTTTTTATTAATGAATCGCAATATGTTTAGAGAAAGGTCGATTTGTTTGTCCTGCTTGTTGCTAGATATCTGTTGATACTAGGGAGATCGGCCTTGTCCACAAGATCGATTTATCCGGCCAACAGGGGGGGATTTTGTTCTTCTGCTTTCTCCAACTTTTGTGATACCCATGGCATCAAACGCCAGTTAACTATACCCTACACTCCTCAGCAGAACAGTGTTGTCGAACGTCGCAACCATACGGTTGTTGAAATGGCTCATTCCATGTTACAACACAGGTTTGTTCCGAACAAATTTTGGGTTGAAGCAGTGTTTACTATTGTCTATCTTCTTAACCGATCACCTACTCAAGCTGTTAAGGGGAAGACTCCAGAAGAGATTTGGTCTGGCCGTAAGCCTAAGATCAGTCACCTCAAAGTGTTTGGCTCAGTTGCATATGTTTGGATTCCAGCTGCTAAGCGCTCTAAGTTGGATTCCAAAAGCCAGAAACTCATGATGATGGGGTACAGTGATCACCACAAGGCCTATAGGCTGATAGATTTAGACACTGATCGTCTTATCTTCAGTCGGGACGTCGTATTTGATGAAGACAGAGGGTTTTTTCAGTCCCCTCCTTCTGAGCAGTGTTCTGAGGATCAGCCTCCCAGTGTTCTTCTTCTGTTAGGTCCACCTAATGGGAGGGCTGATGGAGCATCAATATTTGATGATGCACTACCTAAGTTCTCTCCGGAAAATAATCCTCCTCTCGCTGCTTCTGTTGTTCCTGAGACTCCTCGACCTACTCCAGATATTGGTTCTTCTACTTTCAGGCCTAAATGGTGGGCTAAAACTATTGGTGATCTCCGGGATAATGAACTCCTTGAAGGTAAAACTTCCAAAAATAAGAGCAAAAAGCAGCCTACAGTAAATTTTGCTCTTATGGCTAACTTACACAGTGTTTCTGAGCCTCAAACCTATTCAGCGGCTAAGGGTATACCTGAGTGGGAACAGGCTATGGAAGCTGAATTCCAGAGTCTTCAGAAGAATCACACTTGGACCCTTTCTGATCTTCCTGCAGGGAAGAAGCCCATTAGCTGCAAATGGGTGTATAAAGTGAAATACAAAGTTGACAGAACCCTCGACAAGTATAAGGCTCGCCTTGTTGCTCAAGGGTTCTCACAGAAGGAAGGCATAGACTATGAGGAGACCTTTGCTCCTGCAGCCAAGATGAGTACCATAAAACGCGTCCTTGCCTTAGCAGCTCAGTTCAGTTGGAAAGTCCATCAGATGGATGTAAAGAGTGCTTTTCTAAATGGTGACTTACAGGAAGAAGCCTACATGACGCAGCCTCCAAGATTCAAGGTTGCCGGTCAAGAACAAAAAGTCTGTAGATTAGTCAAAGCACTTTATGGTCTGAAACAAGCCCCTCGGGCTTGGTATATGAAAATTGATAAGTACCTAACAGATCATGGCTTTCAGCGGAGTCCATCTGATTGAAACCTGTATATCAAACATACTGGTGATGATATTCTGTTTGTGGTTGTCTATGTGGATGACCTTATCATTACTGGCAGTTCAGCACCTTTGATCCATGGGATCAAACAGGATTTGTGCAGCACTTTTGATGTGACAAATTTAGGACTTCTTCATTACTGTTTGGGGGTTGAAGTCTGGCAAACTGAGAACAACATCTTTCTCTCTCAGTCCAAGTATGCCAAAAGTCTTGTGGACAGGTTCAAAATGCAGGATTGCAAACCTGCCACAACTCCTATGGAACCAGGGCTCAAACTTTCAGCTCAGTCATCCTTACCACTTGTGGATGAATCTTTATTCAGGCAATTAGTGGGCAGCCTCATCCACCTTACTGCCACTAGACCTGATATCAGTTTTGCAGTGCGCTACATTTCACGCTTCATGTCAGCTCCTAAGGCTGATCATTGGATAGCAGCGAAGCGGGTGCTGCGTTATGTAGGTGGCACTCCTGATTATGGACTTTTGTACACTCGGAGTTCAGATCCTACACTCAGTGGTTATACAGATTCCGACTGGGCAATTTCGGTTGATGACCGTAAATCTACAGCCAGGTATGTGTTTAGTCTGGGATCCGGTGCTGTCACATGGACTAGTAAGAAGCAGCATGCAGTGGCTCTCTCCTCGACAGAAGCAGAGTATGGGGGAGCAGTTAAGGCATCTTGTGAGGCGGTTTGGCTTCGACGTATGCTTGCGGATATGCATGTTTCCCAGGCAGGTCCTACTCCCTTGTTCTGTGATAATCAGGGAGTGCTCAAACTCGCCAAGAATCCAGTCTTCCATGAACGAACAAAGCATGTAGAAACCCATTGTCACTACATTCGACAGCTTGTTGAAGACGGATCCATTCAGTTGCTGTATGTTCCCGCAATGGGGCAGCCAGCAGACATTTTTACCAAGCCCCTTGGTCCTGATAAGTTTGTAAAATTCAAAGGGTCTATAGGTGCTATAAATAGATTGAACATTAACGGAGGGTATTAGAATAATGCTATTTTAGTGTTTAATGCTCATTCGGATAAGATCGTTTGTGATCTTATTAGTAGTTTCTTCTTAGAAACTTGTTGTTTCTATTTCCTAGTAGAAACTTGTTGTTTCTATTTCTGTAAATACTTTTGTATTATTTATTGAGCTTCATTGCTCATTGTAAATCAATTCAATTCATTCATTCATTAGCATGAGTTACCAACTCGGCCTTTGTTTTTCCACCCTCTTGTGCACCTTCTACTTTTGTTTGATTTTTCTTTGTATCGATGCTTGTGGCTCGAGGGTTAGAGCTTATTTTGAATAATGTATAGCAGTTGTATTACCCCCCACCCTAATGATGGGGCAGTTCATTGCCCACCGAGGGTTGGGACATGCAAGGGTTCCTTCCTTTGATGCAATAGGGCAACATTGGCCCAAGAACCAGGTGATGGCCGTATGAGTGAGGTAGAGCCCATGTTAGGCTTTTGCCCGCGTACTAATTTGTCTGACCCAACCATCTTTTGCATTTTAATAGTCTTTTGTTTTATATTGTGGCCACGATATGCTCTTTCTTGTTCTTTTAGCTGCATCAACCTCCCAGGGCAAATTTTTCGGGCCCAACCTAGGTATGTGGATGTAAGGGTGCCAAATCCCAGAGAACCAATGGTTTGTTGAACCCGAAGAGTGGATGTGAGATAACGGCTTGTAATTATTTGGGAAAGTGGTAAGTATGAGATAGGGATAAATGGGACAATTCTATGATTCTATCTCAATCGGGGCTTCCCAAGTAGTGCCCCTCCTATACCCATTGAGCCATTAGCGAAGATCCCACTGGACTAGGATTGAAGATTAACCCCCCATTTAAGGTGAGGAAACAAGATCACGGTCAAAACCCCTCATTTTTCCAAGTCACCACATAATCCATGTTAAATCCCAAGTACAAACAAGCATATGCACCTGATTGCAAAATGAATAAAGTACCTTTCAATCGGACGCGCACCTTTGTTCATGTGCCCCTACAAGATGGGTGAGAGGCATATGATAGATGTAGGTGGCAGAGATGTATGATGGTACGTCATAAGCTAGTAGTGGCTGGCTTGCGGCTGCTATCTGGCCAGCTGGATGTAGATGGGTAGGAGAAAATTTTCTCCTAATTTTGGTGGGTAACAGTACCCTTGAACTGTTGAGGAATCTCCTGTAGTTATTGCTTTGTCAGTTTCATCTTTTGGGTTGCTTCAGTTTTCAGAATTTTCAAATCTATTTCCAGCTTTTAGATTCCAATTATAATAGTAGAATTCTGGGTTGGCTCATTACATTGGTATCAGAGCCTCAATGGATAGCAGATTCATAGAGTTTCAGTTACAGTTCAGATTATAAATGAGGTTCATTACATCCCTCGAAACAACAAAAAGTTTGCATTTTTCTCGTGATACCTATAAGCTCTGAAGATCTAAGGATTCTCCAAATTTATTGTAAGCCCGCGAAATTATTGCAATCACCAAAAAAAAAAGAGGAGAACCTAAGGTAACATTGTCTCTCAATAAGCCCCAAGAGTTAGCTCAATCAGTCAAATCAGTGCCTCGCCAATGGGAGGTCACAGGGTCAATTCCCGAAAGCTCTTGGGGTCAGGTCAGTAAATAGGCCGAGGGGTGTTGATGCCCTTCGGGTGGCGTCCACTCAGTGTTAAACAACCCTGGACGTAGCAGCTACCCACTGACCCTGGTATCCGTGAACCAGAAAGTGAAAAAAAAAACATTGTCTCTCAATAACACTTGCCAAATCTCATTCCCTTAGGTAGCTCTATTAATCCACTTGGCAGAGAGGGCAGCTGCCTACTTGGCCATGTAAACATTGTCTTTATTTGTGTCCAAGCAACACATGTCCCATTTAACTCTGGAAAGTCCTTTCTTACCTTCTCGTAGCAACAACAGAAAGGTCCTCAGGGGACTAGTCAGTTGACAGTAAGCCTCTTTGGACCGGGACCATCAAGGATGAAACCTTATGCCTGAGTTTCATGCAACACTTTGGAGTAGATACGAAATCTGCCAGCAAGGCTCGCACATTTGATCTGTTGGTAATGATTTCTCAGTAATTTTTGTTATCAACTGCTCTAGAGAGTTCAAAACAAAAGGGATGCAAAGGAATTAAAAATCTCCAACGTTTTAATCTAAGACCACTGGTAGTTGTTGGCCCAAGGTGGCAGTTCTAAAGGGTTTGGGCATAGCAACAGGATTTTCTCCACTGGATTTTGGCTTCCAAAGTATCACATAACACTTGAATAGTATCTAAAGTGTTTTTCACATTAGTTTCTTCCAAACGAATACTGTCAAATGAGTCATCGGCACAGTATCCATTTATAAGTTGTTGGTTTAAATGGGGCAAAGAAATACTCCTAACATGACCCATACTTTCTCTGTGTTCTACAAGAGATCGCAAAGCATCAACCACCAAAACATAAACAAAAGGTGTCAGATTTTTCTATTGCTACGAGCTTATTCTCCAATAACCAACAGTTTTTGTAATTTCATACTTTTACAGAGCTTCTACTTTTAGCAGTTTATTTATATACTACAGTTGACTAGTGATGAGTCATTAGTGAGTTATCACCATTTAGATAATAAGCCGAGTGCTTGTCATGTGTTTTCTACAGAAGGGTGTGTGATTGGTGTGTGGCCACCACGTGGAGGAGTGTGCTTGATGTGTGTTGCCCTCTGTCTACCTACCTATTCTTGGCACATGTGGGGTGCATTACTTGAGGAGTTGCATAGAGGAGTGTGATTTGCACGTGGCCACCACATGCAGGAGTGTGCTTGGCATGTCTCGGCATGCATCTACTTATTCATGGCATGTGTTGGTATGTCTCTACCTATTCTTGGCACATGTGGGGTATTACTTGGGAAGTTATACTTTTAGATTATTGCATATTTTCGCATGCATGAACCCCTTTCTTATTCTGTAAAAAGAGATGGAAAGTGCATTAGGAAACAAGTAGCCATTGTAATTATTCTCTCAAATAGGCGCACATCCAATAACCTTGGAGCCATATCTGAGGGCTTAAAAAATGGCTAAGATGAAATGCCACTCCACTCTATGATGGGCCTTTCTAAAGTCTATTTTCATTAAAAAAATATCTTCCCTTGAGGCTCCAGCCCACTCCATCCCCTCTTAGATAGCCAATAAATTGCCCAAAATGCATCTATTACCTAAGAAACTAGTTCATTCTCGTCTGACAACTCTGCTAAGAATAACTTTGATGCTCAAGCAAGGGTTTTGGCTAATATTGTACATGACACTGTTAAAATGGTGATTAGTCTCCAATGAGAAATAAACTCCAGGTCACCACTTTAGGGTATTATCTTGATGTTCCCTGGGTTTACCAAGATAACCCTGGACTCCAGATCACGAGCCCATTGCCTAATACAATTCTTACAGCTCTAAATTTGTAACGAAAACAGATGGGTAAGCTGACTCTACCTTTCTCGTGACTGGGGATGTAAAGAACAAAGTTGGGCCAGATGCAATCTAAGGCTGTTGTAGCTTAAACCTGACATAATTGACTTCTATTGATCATAAAAGACTAAGGTATCACAGCATAGTTCATAATTGTTCATTAAATTATTTGGGTGATTACAAGGCCAGTAGTCATAATTGTGGTAAACAATGCATACATATCTTCTATCACCCCCATATTGCATATATTTATGGATTATGTATTTATGAAAATTTGTGTCAGGATCTGGATGAAGAATATGATCTTACCAAATCCTCACATGGATTGCTATGGTTGATCTGAAAGTATGCGTGTTTATTTCAATGCTGTTACAAAGGGTATCAAATAAAAATCACATAAGTGACAGTGAAAATTGCTGGTCATGTCAGCATTAAATGTTTTCTCATGTGCATTCTCCTGCTAGTCAAATAACAAACAAGCTTTAGAAGCCAAATCTGGCTGTACCGGTGAGCGACTTTCATTATACTTTCCACCTTTCTCTGTTATTGCTAGGATTGCATTTCCTTGTGTATGGCAACTTCCGTTCAGTAATCAACACGAGGGTAATAAAAATTGATTTTTATTTTCTTCTTACAATATGCAAGATGTTTGTCTTCGACAAGGTTTCCAAGGTTAAAACAGGATTGATGCATTTCTCCTTACTATTTCTTTCTGCTCTAACCTCCTAGAAGTTATGGTCCAAACGTGCACTCTTTTTGCTGACTGTTTAACATCTATTGCTATTGAGATTTATCCACTGGTCCCATGACTATGCTTGAAAATTTCCCAATCAAAATTACTATACAGGTCATTATTGGACTGAAGCGACTTGTTTTCCTAATAATGCTGGAACTCCAACCAATGTAATCTGTTAAGTTCAAGGGTTGATAAAATCATAGTTACAGGGCTCACACGGATTAGTACGCTATACCAGTGCCTTTGGGTTTTATGGGTGGTATTTTACAAACAGTGGTCAGGGTTTCAAATCTTGTACAATCGCAATTTTACTTGACCGGACTTCTAAATCAATGCAAATGGTTAACAAAGCCCAACTCTTACTTAAATTCAAGTACAGTTGAGTATGAACTTCCATAAATTCAAGTACAGTCGATATGAATTTCATAAATTCAAGTATAGTTGGGCATGAACTTACATGTTGTGCCAGAAGGCGCATTGGAGATTGCCTGTGTCTGGAAATGGACCAACCCCCATACTTATAATGCAACAGCTTTCCGTCTATGAAAATTTTACAAAAAAAATATTAATGGGTTCCTTTGCTTGCTATAAAAGAAACAATATAGTAAATAAAAATATTTAATACCAACTTTTCTTATTCATCCATTTTGGTGATGCAGTACAGCAATAAGAATAGGAGTTGGAAAACGGAGCAAGAAATCCAGTGCTGCAAGGAATGGCCATTAACGGGTGCTCTGTGCTCTTCAAACTTAGCACTCCATCGATTCAATTACATGCTGATAGAAAATTTGGAATGTAGTGCAGCTTGTATATGAATTTGAAGAGATCAATCGTTGTTTTGCTTCTTGGTGGCCAGACCCTCTTTTCGTTTAATCGTGACAAAATAATGCGTGTGAACAGAATATATGGCTAGAAACCGATGTGAAACCTCAGTGCCAATCTTGTGGTCGTTCAGATCTATATTCAAACATATCGTTTGTTTGCATAAGGATGTTGTGGAGCATAATATGGTACACATTAATCTATTATACCAGCCGATTTTTTATTTTGTTTAAAACACATTATATGT